>JAYJMA010019931.1:0-12214 GCA_036873895.1 Parotocinclus cabessadecuia
CGCCCCCCCCCCACCCCCCCCCCCCCCCCCCCCCCCCTTTCATTCAGATGTGGCCAGTTCTTTTTCTGTGTGTAGCTTGCCCTGCCTGGAAGGCACCACTACGACTTAAACCCGTGGTTGACCCGTGGTGGTAGGCTAGCAAATTGTGACCTGAATGGTGAGCACAATTACAAATGTCGCTTCGCATGCTTGTAACCGCAAACTGAATGTTGAATGAATGCCTGTCATGTTGTTCCAGGTTTTCCTGGGGTAAGGGAATATTGGAAATGGAGCAAACCGGCATCACAGGATTGTTCAACACATTCTAATATCGAGATATTTATTGGTTAATCTCTATCGTGCCTCTCTAATAACACGACACATGAAATGCAATCGTTCCTGTAAAGACATTATCGGAAGTGACCAGTGAAAAATTAATTTCCTTGCAGTTACAACGATGATGCTTGTTGATTTGCATCATGTAGTACATGTAGTTTTATTAGTTGCTCTAAACAAGTTTTAATGTGGTAAAACACTGCCTTAAACTCATGCTTTGATATTCATCACCAGCTCTGAATAGTCGTTTGTTCGTTCATACTATACAGGTTGCTTCGCTATCAGTTTGATGCTTCTTTTGCGCCACTGCTTCTGATGCACTCTTTGCTCTGGCCTTATTGAAAGATCCACTGGTCATAAAGAGGCTTCGAGACTCGTTCGAGGTTGAGTGAGAGCAGGCAGGTGCGCCATTATGTCGTTGAAGCCACTTCACTCAGCTGTAATAAACCACATAGGCTGATTAGTCCTGTCTAATAGTGCAGCTCCACCTCCCCCACCTTGGCAACTGTCTGTCTCCAGCAATTTGGTCACACTATCCATTGTCTTATATTATAAGGAAGGCCAAAGGCTCCCAGTAGCCACTGGAATCAAAAACACTATTTGTATTAATGCAGTTCAAGGGCTAGAAATAAGTACTGGCTGATAACTACAACTAGATCATGATATGAGCTGCTTATGGTCCGTTTTGTTGCCAGCAAGGAATGCTAACATGTCATGTTAAATTTAAACAATTTAGACATTAATATGGTGCATATCTACGCACTGAGAATACTAAAATATAATGATAAATAATCTAGGCCTTTCTGAAATTCACTCTGTTGTCACATAGGCTGATCTCATGGGGATCTCTAAGTTAAATCAGTCAGTTTTGGACTTCGTATAGGTCCTTTTATATAATCATTCACACAAGAGCTTTTTTGAGCGATTGACTAAATGAGTATTATTGAACTGTATTGAGTAAAATCTATAATTTAGGTGCTGGAGTTTTATTTTAAAAATCAATGCATGCAATGCATTCGAAACGCAATTAAATCTCTTGTGCAGGACACTGAATCCCATTATAACACATGTAACACCTTCTCAGGAGGCCAGAATACTCCTGTTTGCTTGCACTAGTACCCTGTGTGTCTCAACGCATGAATCCGATTATGGCACGAATATTCGGAATAGTAAATATCCCACTGGGTAAAACAAATGTAGATCCTTCATTGATCTTACACACTTTGTGGATATGTTTCAAATGACGTAATCAATGAAAATGGATTTCATACAAAAGGAAATGATGACAATGAATATGAAATGAACTGTGAGTAATGCCTTCAGAATCATGCAATGCCCTGATTATCATCGTTGTTTATATTATGAATGGGAATGATTTAAGACTCAGGATCAAATGCAGAACTTTATTTGATATATTTGTATATACGGTAATTCTGTATATAAATGTATAGGCACACATGATATTACAGGCATTTTATCAGAACAGTAGTACATTGTAGTTGCTTTACAATTCTGTCATAGCAAACAAACGGGTAACTTCAGCACTGAATCTAAACATTTCTATTGCGCGAGTGACCGATACCATTAACTGTTACTGTCACGTTTGGGCCTGCAGCTCATAACAACATAGCACTTAGATACATAGTGTACTGGATCTTGTACTGTAAGCAGTACTGGTGTAAAGAAAACAGCCAAAGCAGCAATATGAACTAGCTTGAAAGCTAGATTATACCAATATAATTACAAGACCCATCATGCTAAAACACATACAAGTTATTCCTCTCAGAATAGTCAAATATAGGCTAGTTGACTATTTGTCTATGGAAAACATACTTGTTAGCCTTGTTAAGTATGGCGTAGGGTTTAGTGTTAGTTTTGCAGTGGTTATCTTCAGCTCTTTCATACTGCTGTGTGAATCATGCAGCGCTGCATTAAAGCTTTTACGTATCATTTAATAGATCCATGCCATCTTTCTGATTTCATTACATAACATCTGTAGCCCACAATACCAGCATGCAGGGTGGGCCTCTTTCATATCAGGGTGCTTTGGATATTTTCTGTGGGTTTGAATGTCACTTTTATCAAATAAAATATTCGGTTATTTTTCTATACTATTCCAAATATTCTCTGTCACATCCCAGACAACACAACACTGTGACTGAATACAAAAGTATGGCCACAGATGTTGATTTATTTCTCTTTCTTGAGGTTGTCAAGGATTCAGTAACTGTCTTATATGATTTGACTGTAGTACAAGATATGAATTTAAACAGGAATTCAAGAGCCTTTGGTAACTGTGTCCAAAAAGGGACAGAATACAAACACAGCATGATTCAAGCCTGATAAACCATGCTTTTACCATAATCTCCAAACGTTTTATGTATTCCACAAACGGAAATAAAAACTTAAAACTTAAAACTTTTAACAAAGGAATAAATGTGTTTTTAGTATTGATTAACAAAGTTCGACTTTATAACTTGGAAAGGATAGACATAAGGATAAGACATTTACTATACTGATCATGAAAATTAAATATGAAATGAAATAACTTGGATAAATTAAATACTGTTGTGGGACTATGATGGAGTAGTGGTTACGGTACTATGGACTAAGGACTATGTATCAGAAGTTTTAGGTCCAGGGTTCAAATCCCACCTCTGTCATGCTAGCCCAGTTGGGTCTCTGAGCAAGGCCCTTAACCCACAATTACTTGGATTGTAAGACTGTATGAATTGTAAGTCGCTCTGGATAAGGGCGTCTGCTAAATGACATAAAATATAAATATCCAATAATGAAATATCCTCTAAATTTTGTGAGCAGTGTAGAATATATGACATGGCTTATAAATAAATGCTTATATAAACGCTTGTATAACTAAGTAGATAATGATATTTGGTATATGGGTTTGTTTGAGATTAAAGCCAGAACTTTTTTTGCTGACAGATAAGCCTCTGCAGCCTCCTGACCAACATGATATACCACCTATAATTTAAAAATAAGATCTTCAGTAAACAGATGTCCGTGAAAACACAAGGTGCCTGTGCCTGAGACAAGCATGTTTTATAACAGGGTAAATGAATTAAAACTATTCATGGCAATTCCGTTTGTTTGATTAATATTAAAGCCATATTACAATAATGATGATACCAGATGACTGTCCAGAAACAAAAAGGCTGAGTTTCATGTTGGCAAGAGTTAACGCCCAGTGGCAAGTTCATATATAAATATTAAACTGAGTTGACTTAATGGTTAACGCTTAAGGTGTTAGACCAATTCTAATGTGGGAAGATTAATTTAAATATTGTGTTAAAATTGCTATATTAATATCAGGTAAGAACTCATTAAATTGTCAGTAAAAGACAACTCATGAACGTGATCTTGGCAAACAGCTGCCCAGTTCTGATTATATGATATTTCTGGATATAAGGTCAAATATTTTTCTGCTTTAAGGCTATATGGGCTAATTTGCAGAAAATAATTTTTTAACCAGTACTTATGGTAAGGTTTATATTGATCTGACGTGACATTGTGTATGATTTATATTAAACTTACAAAAAATATTGTCAAAACTAAAAAGAGTTAGAAATATGGATGGCTGCTTGCCTTGCCGTGGCTATCATTGAGCTACATGTGTCTGACAAATGAAAGCAAAACTATTACTTCGTTTTTGAAGCCGGTGTTACCAAAGGATTAGCAGGGGTGGCAGGCAGGGGCAATTGCCCTCCGGTGCAAGGCGCTGTGCTCAGTGTGAGCGTGCCCATAGATTCACTAAAGTGGTGGCATGACCGGGTAACATTTATGCTTGTTTGTTTCTTTAACGTTGTATTACCTTTTTTAATGACAATCAAAAATTTACACTAGCATCCTAGTCACAGGTCAGTTTAGAGTGTCCAATCAGCCTACTGCATGTTTTTGGACTGTGGGAAGAAATCAGAGTACCTGGAGTAATGTACCAAATGGTTCACGGACTGTGGTAGACTAGCGGTTAAGGTACTTGACTCTGGACCAGAAGGTTCAAATCCCACCTCGGCCAAGTTTCCACAGTTGGGTCCTTGAGCAAGATCCTTAACAAACAATTGCTCTGATTGTAAGACTGTATTAATTGTAAGTCGCTCTGGATAAGGGCGTCTGCTAAACGTAATGTAAACATATAGACTGACTCTTCCTTATAATGCATTATCCCCTGCAATGTATGTACAAGAATGAGAAATTAGGTCTAAAGCAGTTGCCCTTAATTAGGAGAAATGTCTCCATATTACTGTATTTCTAAGACTGTAAGGTATGAAAAGATGAGTGATTACATCATGACAACTGGGGCTATATCTATAAACTACCGTGCAGTCAGCACGGTTCACACACGTGCCTAACCATCTGCACAATCTGACCGTACGCCAGACTGCAGGATGAACATTAACCGCCTGCGTCAACCTGCCTGCACGAACAAATAGACTGATTTTACCTTATCGTGCATTTCTGCAATTTATCTGCAAGAAAAGCGGAAAGTTGATCTAAAGCAGTTGTCGTTTGTTTTGGAGCGCGTTTTTCCTCAAGAAAATCGTCTGATTTTTTTTATTACTCTCGAAGAAAGTCTGTTTATTCAACAGTATATAGAAACTGCAAGCGCAGCTCTTTGTTCCCTGCAGCTTTAACGCATATTAATAAGACCGAGCGCTCGAGCGCATTTTCTGGACTATGGGCTTCTTACAAAACAGCAGATTATAATGAAACGAGTGATACGTTCTGTAGCTACTGACGAGATAACGGCCTCATTTTTCGCATTGCACACTCTGAAGCTGTGATCCAGCGTGGCTGGTGCAGTCCAGAAACAGGTCAAATTCAGCAAGGATAAAAGGAGAAGATAAGCGGGACATCTTGTAAGTACCACAATTTATTTCTGTTATAGGTTTTCCTTTACCTTCCATCTGGTGAACGAAAAACACAAAACAGATCATCCCGACGAAGCTCGTAGCTTATATCATGGTTGATGGCATTTAAATAAAACACTCACCAAAAACGCAGTCGTGAGGAAAAGTTTAGGCTCCAGTAATCATGCTGGACCGTGTGGTTGGACCGGTTAACGCGCCTCCAGACCTCACGTGAAGCCGCGCTGATGCTGAAAGTCCGTTCGATCTCCGGTCCGACATTTAAAGGCGCACCAGCGTGCAGCCCTGATCCTAGTGACGTCAGGTGGAATCTCACCATCAAAGTCCCTCCCATTTCATTAGCAACTAGAAGAAAAGGACCCCCCCCCCCACCACCACCACCTCCACCTCCACCTCCACCAAATTGAGTGGGTAGCACTGCTGGGAAACCATCAGCTGATCATCTCCGTAAACTCTAAATGTGTTACAGATATTTTCATCACCTGCTGTCACCACCGGATAATTTAAAATCCCCTGCCGGAAAAATCCTGTGATTTTAGAAAAAAAAACATCATATGCTCCAGAGCTGAGAGGACACATGAAACCATGCTGTGCAATGTACAGACAATCTTTGCAGCGTAGTGTTTAAGTGCTAACTGTATACACAGTCAAAGCCTGCTAGCCACATGCACCGAATTTTCTGAAAATATACAATATCAGTGTTGTCAGGGAAAAATTCCTACCTAGTTACATGCCTGTAAAAACATCCACCTACTAACAATGAAATCAGCACAATACTTCCCGTCCTCACCCCCGCCATCACAGAGGCACCATGCTAACAAAGTTAGTGATGTGTGTTGGAATTTTCTTACAGAAATATTCAGCATCTAACTCAAATAGAGCGAGCCAGCCTGTTCTCCTGGACAGAATAGTAAACTAATATTATTACAATGCAACATTTACCGTTAATGTATATTCCATTCCAGTCTGTGTGCTCATGCATACACTTTGGACAAACTTCTCAATCGTTGAATTCAGGTGTTTCGTTCTCTCCCATTGCCTAAGATGCATGAACTCAAGCACCTGGCCATGCAGTTTGCCTCGTGAAAGTTAAAGCTTAAAAAGCTTAAAAGTCTTTTTAAAATCACAGATTCACAAAGATTACTATTTCTTTTTTGAAAACGTAATTGACATGTTCTACATCTAACACAAAAATAAATGTAAAAAATCGAATAGCTGTAATAATGTTCTCAGCTTTTTACCGTTACATTTTATTCCTGGCTTTTAATCATTCTTTGCATGTAAAACAAATAATGATTTTTTTTTTTTTATACCATTATTTAAAATTTGCATTCGTTATCGTTCTTTGTAAGAATTTTTTTCCGAATGAATCTCTTGTTGCATAACAAAGTGAAAATGTACATAAACAGGAGGTCAGTTTTTGACTGGTGCTGCTTTTCAGCACATGTGCAGAGGCGGAGTTAGCAAAGACAACCTAGGCTTTTGGGAAACCCCTGTAAAACTGGCCTTCTTATAGTTATGTCGTTCCTAAAATTGTTCATCTATTGTTATGATTAATTGTTATGGTGACATGCACTGGCCAGGTTCTGGCTAAACATGACCGGTGGATTAGGTAGCTAATAAGAGAGCTAGCCTAAACGCTTTAATATGTGCAGATTCAGCTGCTAGTTTAGATGACACATTGCTAGCCAAGATTTTTGGTGTAAATATTCAGGACATTAACAGATGCTGACCCAAATTGATGTTGTTTAATTACATGTTTTTGAAACAATCAATCAAGAAAGCACTGTAAATATGAAGTGCATTGAATAAATTGCAAACTAGTAAAAATCAACTAAAAAACTCCAGTCATTGGGCAGATTGATAGCTTTGGGTTGCCAATACCCATGGATAAACACCCTCTTGTTCTGTAACTGCGTTATTGCCACTTTTTCTAAACCGACTCATTGGACAGTTGTTTAAATAATTGAAGAAACTCTCACTTTTCCAGTGGTGTACTTCCACCTCATAAAGACAATTCCTGAAAGCTGTATTATTGTCATTTTTGTTGCTTTCATATGAATGAAAATCTTGCATTTGGAAATTGGATACAAATGTTCCATAGGGTAGTAATGCCATGAATTCCAGCTTTGTGAAGTTTAGGACGTTGTTTTTTTTTATCTTACTATTGGGGCATTTTGTAAGTCCAGTGAGCTTGCAAGCTTGT
The DNA here is from genome assembly GCA_036873895.1 of Parotocinclus cabessadecuia. Lineage (NCBI taxonomy): Eukaryota > Metazoa > Chordata > Actinopteri > Siluriformes > Loricariidae > Parotocinclus > Parotocinclus cabessadecuia. Next base: position 7,405 of record JAYJMA010019931.1, read on the forward strand.
TTCCCTACAAAACCAAATTAGCTTCTTGTGGTCAGCTAAACACGTGTACACACCTAATTAAATGTCACATTTTTCTAGTCTGTTCTGTAAATGATTAATTAACATGCTCAATAAAAGCATTCCAATTATTCAAAAATATTTTATTTCTTGCAACTGCATGTTATTCTACATTGTTGCACATACTACGAGTAGGCATGTAAAAAACCCTCAACGTCTGACTGGTAAGGGTTGATACACACACAACTTCCCAGTGCTGAATTAGTTCAGCAAAGTTATTTTAGGTCTACATTGGAGAAATAATTCAGTGCAGGGGATTTTGCTGTGCTCTTTTACTATTGCCTAGAGTTCCTGGAAATTGCAGTTGTCCTCTAGTTTCTACACAAACATATTTTCTTGTTCTTCTGTCAGCCTCGTAAATGAATAGCTGTTCACACTTGATATGAAGATCGATTCTGACTTTTAACTTAGATCAGCCTATAATGAACATAAACTAGTTTTCACTTGGAATGCAAAACAGGATTAGCAAACATTAATTAGTGCTTTGGACTGTAGTACACATCTCTGTTTCAACTGCAATTGTGAGCAATTCCTTGTTAAATTTATATGGACTTACCTGCTGTGACTGATTTTCACTTGCTTTTATTTCTTATACCTATGTGTTTTCTGAACATTTCATTCTTAAACCATAAGCATTAATATGGAGTTGGTCTCTACATTTGCTCATTTATTTGCCTTCACTCTTCTAGGAAGAATTTCCATTAATATTGGAAAGCTAACATAGAGATTACATTTAATTCAGACACAAGATTATTAGTGAGCATAAGCACTAATGAGTATGATGTGGTCAGGCTAATGGCCAGTCTTCTATTTAATTGCCTCTGTACACACCAGTCAGGTTTTACAATCTCCAATCAGAAAATCACGTCTGTCTTTCACGTTCTCGGCAACCAGTCTGAACCAAAGACATTTCATGTTTTTTCTGGTCAGATTTGAGTACTTAATATCTATTTGTGAATTTCAGGCCTAGTACATATTCCAAAAAAGCTCTACCTCCAAATGGTGTGTCTAAACTGTCCCTATGGTGTGAGTGTGCACACAGTATTGTGCATCCTTTGATGGATAGACACCTTGTCACCGGCTATCCCGTTCCTTTTACAGATTATGATACATATACAATATGATTACAGAGGCTTTAGATTATGAAAAGGTGATCCCTGGAGTCTTGTTTATGCTTCTGATACTGTGGCCAAAGGATTTGTTATCAGGTGCAGGTGGATCATCTTACAGCAAAACAACAACCCTAAATAACCCTAAAACACCCTGGCAAAAAAAAACAGTGGCTTAAAAACAGAAAGATAAATATCTGTAAAAGAGCTGTCAGAGCCCTGACCCAAATGTACTGATAGCTGTAATTAAAACAAAAATATGGCTCTACAAATTGGGGTGTAAAAACTGGTGCTTTTTATGACTTGAACGTTGTAAGGCAACATGTATAAATAATGCTTGAAATATGTATTTTTTACATAGCGTAAAACAGCATACAAGGTTGAAAAATTGCAGGCGTATGGATTATTGTGTCCTAAGATCTGTTCTGCCCCCTATTGGAGAACATCTTTCATAGCCGTCGGTGGGTAAAGAACCCTGCTGTGAGCACCCGAAGAGAAAACTCACTTCCGGTGCCTCTTGGTGAACTCTAAATATAACTTTAGGTCTGAAGACCCCATCCTCCCCATCCTTGCTTGCTTGATGTGAAAAGATTTGAACCACAAAGCAATGTCTTAAAAACATATAGAGAGTTGGAACATCTGAAACTGTAGATGTAGTGAACCAAATGTCAAATTGTGACAGCATGTGCTTTACAGTGGATATATAGAGGAAATCTATGCCCCACCGTGTGCAAAAGGAATTGGCAGCATTTAAAAGTTGACTAAGAAATGGTATTGATTTTAAATATATTTTGATTCTAAAATTGTGATGTTGCAAATCACTACTGGATGAATGAATTTCTTTTTCACGTATGACAGCAATTCCGAACTGAAACAGGGTACTATCCCCATCGTACCACTGACGGAAAGTAAATCGTCTTCCATTTGGGGTGTGCAATGTCTAGTGAACTGCTACGTGACCTATACAGGAAAAAAGCAAGATGGTTGCTTATTGAAATAAATACTAGTGTGATGTGGTCCAGAAAAGAAATATTTAGGATGCTGTACCCTTACAGGTAGAATAAAAAAGTGAACTCTTTTTGTAAATAGTTATGTTCATTTTTTATAGTTATGTTACATTTTCTTTTACAGCTTCATGTGTGTTCTTTCTTTCAAATTCTGCCTGTGAGCTGCATCATCCCCGAGTTGTCTTTCTGCTGAAACACAACTGAATCGAGCAGCTATTAAACCAGTGGTAAGGTTTTACGTTACAGGATCCGTTGTACTTCTGTCCTTCTGTTTAAAAAAAGTGTATCCATGTGAGGGGTGTGGGGGCTCAGAGTCACAGGGCACAGCATGTGCTCCGAGTAGGGCAAGAGTCCATTAGACCCCCAGGTCACTCTTGCATATTCTGAATATCTGACTTGTAATCCATCATTAAAACTAGAAAGTGGATTGGCTACTCAAATATCTGAAGTCACTCTGTCCAGGGTGTATTGGTTCCTTGTTGCCAGTGTTTCCAGTACAGACTCTGGACTGGCCACAACCCATTATGCTTAGAATAACTTCTTCTCTAAAGCACCAGCCTTTGGCCACAACTACTGATCAGTAGTGTAACTTACCAGTCCAAATGCTCCTATGTTTTGCATGAAAAGAGGTTATTTGAGAACACTTTGAGAGCACTTGGCAGGTGTGGTGCCTACTCAAGTGGTTACTGTTCATTGATCCAAAACACACATGTTCTCACTGTTGCATTATACCAAAAGCATAACATAAATATACTGTGGTATTAAGATACTTATTATTTAAATATATCCAATATGCATATCACCACATACTATTTACAGATCTGTTACTGTTTATTCTTCCTTATTATTACAAATACAGCCGGAACAAATAAGAAAAAGTTGGAACGGCCTGGAAAATACAAATGAAAACTTTTGTTTTACTTTTGCTTCGTACAGACAGTAAGAACTCAATGCATTCTATGTTTTTTGTAACCCAAAGTATTTAATCCGTCAGATAATGATTAGTGATAGTGATTTCAAATGAATGATGTCAACAAGCGACTGCAATCATGATTTGAAACAAAATTGTACATTGTACGTGAACGGTTCAGTCTTTGAGCAGCTGATAATTCAATCATCTTGTTTTTCAAACAGCTGTTAGGCGTGCCTCCTTTTTTGATGGAATGAAAGCTCAGAGTCACTGTAGGTTAATGCATCTTATCATTCATTAGTTGATTACTTGAATTAATAAATAACTGAAGATTTATCTGTTAGAATAATTGTGAAATGATGTCACACGTCTGCATACTTCTCTGTAGATCTGAGTGAATAGTGCTGTTATATAGAGCCTAAATGTTGTTTAAAACTATTGCAGCAATAATTTGATGGTGTATGGTTAAAGAGCTGCGGACCATTTTCATTAGAGATCGTATACAAGACCTGTACATGACATACATGTATATTCCCTCCCGAACCAGGTTGGACCCTATTGTGTCTTGAGGGCTGCCTTAATTCCTTATGGCATATATTCAGCAGGGTGCTGGAAACATTCCTTATAGATTTGGATCCATATTGACATGACAGCATCAAGCAGTTGCTGCAGAGTTGTAGACTCCCGTTCTGCCGCATCCCAAACATCACACCCTATTGGACTGAGGGCTGGTGACTTTCCAGGCAATTTGAGTATGATAAACTCATCAAGATGTTCAGGAAAGGATTATTTGAGCTTTGTAACATGGTGCTTAGAAGATGCTACACTGTGGACATAAGGGATGAGTATGGTCAGCAACAATACACAGTTAGGGTGTGGCATGTAAGCTATGTTTAACTAGTATTTTGGTATTACACCACCAAAACCTGCCTGAACTGTTAATACAGGGAGGATGGATCCAGATCCAGGCAATGTTTTTCCCACCTTTTGTTGTCTCCTGAGAAGCAGAGCTTTGTTACTGTTAACGTATTAAACTCCTACAACAATCATATGACTTTGTGTAATTGTGGTACATACAGAAGACTAGAATGATCTCAACAGAGGTCAATGTGTGCGTTCAGATATTTCTATGCTTCATATAAAAAGGGGAAGTCAGACTTTAAAAAAACTCTAAGGAAGTATTTACAAGTAACTTAAATGAGGAAGCTTACTAGAATTTTCATGTAGACAGAGCTGCTTTTTAGCTGCGATAAGTAAAATAGATACTCTAGTACATAGGGCGGTTTCTTTTCGAGATCATTTTTGCCTCATTTGTTAGGCCTAAAGATTGCCTATCTGAGAGAGCAGTCGTATCATTGCTGCAGTTTTGAACTATCCAGTGAGTGTTTGGCCATACCACATCCTGTTAAGCTAAACTGTGCTTCAGCATGGTCGCCACAGCGCACTCTTGACAGTCTCAATTAGAAAAGAGATTAAACTCCAGAAGGTAAAGCCATTCATTCTATTTTAATAAATGTATTTTTTCATTGATGGTGTGCTTGTAAAAATATAGATCATTTGTCTTCCTCTTTCAAATTTATTATCATATAATGCCAGCCAGTTACAGCAGGTCAAAAGTAGGGGATCTTGAACTAAATGTAAATTTTGCGATATTTTATTTCTCTTTTAAAAATCTGTTTTAGCCACTATAGAATTTAAAAATTTACAGGATGTTTTAAGATATGCAT
>JAYJMA010019942.1:0-12213 GCA_036873895.1 Parotocinclus cabessadecuia
TGTGCTATTAGGTATGTACTGCCTCCATGTCTGTAAAGCAATGTTCAGGAATGTTTTAGGAACATTACAAATTTCTCAAGGTAATTTAACAAACCTCAATTCTATCGAGCACCTGGAGTCTCTGCTGCGATTACTACGCAATATTAAGCATATTGTTTTAATGTTATGGCTGATTAGGGTATAATTAATAATCTGATTTGTGATTAGGTTCATTTCTTGAAACATCGTGTGAAAACAGTGAAAAAAGCTTAACTACACACAGACTATAGTACATGGTGTGTATTAAATCTGACACCCTATTTAAAGAGGTATTCATCTGTTAGAACACAAAACATTACACCGATTTTAATCGAGTGAATAAACATTGAGAAATACCTTTCATCGTTATATCCAGAACACAAAGAACAAGTGCACATTTATCAGTAATGGCCGAGAACAGTGTGCAATCCAATACTAAAGTAGGAGACACAAAGGCGGATGCGACGCAACTGCACATGCTGTATAGCAAGCATTTAAAGTGTAGCTTACTGTATGAATAATGCAGGAAACTGAAGTGACAACAGACCAGCCAAACACAGTAAATAGACCATGCTAAATCAAACAAGTAAACAATGCATTCAGTACATAAATCCTGGACTCCAATGAATGATGGTAGGTTAATTACAAAATGTCCTGGTCAGTCAAAAGGAATTTTTTCAGATGATCCTATGTAAAGTCCGGCACTTAGCACATGTTGACGATACCCCCCGTATAGACCTAAAACACGCAGTTCTGTTCGATTATTTCATTATTGGTACCAAAGCACAGTACTATGCAAAAGGCATTACACATCAGCACACCACTGGATCAGATTAAATTAGACCACTATTTTAAGATTGGCCGGTTTAACTGATTGGCCGGTTACCAGAATCAACTATTTTTTAGCACGAACGGCCATAACCGGTGGTCGGCCGACCAGTCTCATAACGGATTGTGTGCCGGTAACATTTCCACTTGCACAGTGCACAACAGCAGCACAAACACAGCTACACAAACAGCACAGTGCTTCTGTAAACTAACCCTAATTCATTTTAAGGTTTAAGCATAGCTCAGTCACTCACCAGTGTGTTCATGAAACCACTCATAAGAAAACCGCAGTGTTGAATTAACATTTATATTTATTCATTGTCCGCTTTATTTGTATGCAACCAGAAAGCACTTGAAAACTGGATGCCGTATTAAAAACTGACAAAAAGAAAAAGCTCTTATAGCTAACAGTAGCCAGTATTTAGTGTGACTTTTCCTTACTGTTAAGTAGTAGCAGTATCAGATAGCTTCATGAGGAAACCAAGCTGACCCTGCTATAGGCTAAAGAAGCTTGATGGTCTTTTTGGTGGGGTAGCAGCAAAGAAGGTACTTTCTTGCAAGGGGAACAGGGTAAAAAATTAAGGAATGCTAAAATTCCCAAAAACTGGAATAAATATTGGACTGTCAAGTTAAAGTTAGAACATTTTGGTTTCAGTCGTTAACAGTATGTTATATATGGACATTGTACCATTTCTAAAACAACAAATCAAATACTTTTGCAAGGCAATTCTGATAACCAGTGCAGTTTTGCTGTTTTTGTATTATCATGCTTTTATGTATTAGTCATTGTGCCATAAAATCATATGACGACTATCACTGTATTTAAGACATTCAGGTTAGTTTGTTCTCACCATTTAGCAATTTTACTCGTACTCCCAGTGTAGTTGGTGTCTTGGTACAAATATTAATATTATAGAGTATCATCTAAGAAAAGTGCCAGCACTAATTCACCAAAATCAAACCCTTTTCTTTTCCCAATGTTAAATTGTGACTGGCAAAAGTTTAAATATAATAATTTAACAGATATATTATTCATGTAATTATTCATTTCAGTTCATTATCCCAGATCCCAATTTAACCCTATCCAGTAAAATACTACAGGAAAAGGTTAACCACTATCTGTACTGTAGGGTCCTGGACTATGGTCCGGAAAGTTGACAAAAAGTCATGGATAAATGCTTGAGGGCAGAAAAATCAGCAGAGCTGCCAAGAAAAACCCTAAAACAACTGTGACTGGAATTAAAAACAACTTCATGGTTCAGGGATAATCCACGGCTTGAAAGGAAAAATTAAATCTTAAATGAAAAATGTTTAGATATACAATACTCTTCAGAGTCAGACGAGTTTCTGAGGGGAAACACGACTCAGATACAGGAATGGCACACACTGTCCTGAACCAACCCTGTTAGAACATGTTTAGGGACAGGTTTTATGTGATAAAAATGTGATCATGTATGTGCTTGGGTGCTCTGTCGTACAAATCATTACTGATCTGGGAAGGGATTGAAATTGAACAGAAATGCATCTGGAAAATGTCTTTTAAAGACTGATAGAAGAAGGTTTTGACCGCTGAATAAAAAAGTTAATATTCCAGATCCAGCTTTAAAAAGTACCTCAACAAAACAGTGTTTAAGAGACTTTGCGTATGATTATATATCTCTTACTAAGGGCTAAACGTTAACCAGCTTGCATTTTGGAAGTGGGCAAGTGCCAGAACTTGGTACTAGGTAGTAACTGTTTGACAGTTGTAGCTGCCTAGGGCTCGTTAGCCAAGCTGAAAACTTAGCAGGCTTAATTGTTGTTAAATGGGTGTGGTTTGACGTTGCATAAAGCTTAGCTTACTAAATAAAACTAATATTTAATCTGCCTGTATCCAAATATGTTGCCAAAAATGTAGGGATATTTCATTTTGACCTATCCCCTAATTGTTGTGAGCAGTATAGTACTGATTCACACTGAACAGTGCACACTGATGTGACTTTATACATTTCCTGATAACAGGCATGCACCACTTAACATCCACATTGCACTTTTTGAAATGTAGCAATTAAATGGACATTACCATAGTCCCAAAACTATGGGCAAACGATACGTAAACGCATCACGAGCAGAACAGTAACATCCTAACAGCATAACTAAGCATCCTAAGCCTAGACTGTTTTACATATCACTCCCATCAAGAAAGACACAACACCAGAGTTCTTCAGTGACTGACAGATTTATTCTTCTTTTGCACTCATTTTACTTTGTGGTCATCAAATCCACTGCTGAACTGTTCAATTACACGCCAATGTACAGAACAAGTACACAATCACCCACACTGTTGAATCAAAATCTAAACACGTACGATGGACTATATAGACATAAACAAACAAACCTCGCTGGCTGCACACAACCAAAAAGTAAGGGGCCCAATTGAAGAAAAACTAATATAGGGAAAAGGCAGTGTAATATTACCTTATAAACTAATCTCAAGTGTGTTCTTTGCGACACCTTAGTCACCTTGCATAAAACTCATACTTGGGCAAACAGTTAATGCAAAGAAAAGCAATATTCAAGAAAATGAAATTAAAAAATAATAATAAATGAAATAAAACATACGTAAACAAAACATCACAGTATCACAAAAAATGTACATTTGATCAGCTGTTAATGGCCGCAACGAGTTCAAAGATTTGCATTTTTTTAAAGAATTTTTATATTATTACATTATAATTTGTTATAATTGCTAAGACCTCGGACATTTAAGCAAACTAATGTTGATCAGATGACCTTAAATGGTGCATAGCTGTACTCGTATTGTTTTTATAGGGTGGTAAAAACATGAAATAAATGATTTTATAATACATAATATATACTTTTACTCAATCATGTTCCCACTATAGAACTAGGATACATTTTAAATACAAGCATTTCAAAAATAGCGTTTAGTAATTTTTTTGATAAGGGCTGTGATAATAAAATCGAAGTTTTGCTCTCCTGTGCACACACTTTTTCATCTCTCTTCCTCATAAATAATATAAAACATTTCTGAACGGTCAACCTGAGATATGCAGCATTGTTCCAGAGTACAGCACAGCTTGATCGATCCCACTATACTGCAGTACAAAAAGCAGAGCCATATTTCTACAGATGCAGCATATCCACTCAAACTGCCTGAATGTACTTTCAGTGGCATTAACGTCTAATTATCCATTTCATTGCTCAAGCCCCCCTGCACACTCCTTATTTTCCACCGATCAGCAGGGAAATATTAATCAAAAGGCAGAACTATGTAATCATTTCACAGACTGTAGAACATCTGTGCTTTCTCAGAATTAAGGGCAGCCAATAAAATTTGTGAATTATAAACATGGTGTTCATCCAAGGCAAACGACTTCAATGCTTCAGGAAAGTTCTGGAACAACACAGGATACTGCAAATACGCTTGATGTATAAAACAATTTGACAGCCTAAAGACACCAAACTGAACACCACACTTTTTTTAAATGTCCTTTCTAAACACACAAGTAAGGTTACTAAGACTTCCATGGAAGCCACTGCTAAGTTTAGTACAGTTTACTACACAACTACACAAATGTCTGACTAACCAGTAAATCAATCTGTAAAGGAGGAACTCGTGTTCTCCAGCAAGGCAGGTTCCCAAAGAAGCAATTCCTGTGTAAAATGTTAGATGAGCTCCCAGGTGGTTGGTTTATTTAGTAATCTGATACTTTGGCCTGGATCAGCACAGGTAATGGCCTTATTAAACAAATCAGATATGGATAGATATGTCCAATACAAGTTCAATACTACAATAAAAAGTCCTACCGGAAACTTAATAGTTCAAATGGACTTCATCAGCCATACTCTCATACTTCTGCATTATTATCAGTTTTATGTTGGCTATTTAGTTCTAGCTACATTAAATTTGAATAATATGGTTCAACCTAAATTAATCATTAGTCATTTTAATAATCATCAATTTCTTTATTTTGTAAGCATTGAGTGCATCAATATTCAATATGGGAGGAGTAAAACTGGGATTGAAGCATCTGTACTTACTGGTATGAGGATAAAGGATTGAGTTTCACAAGTATTGCAGTCAGCATTTACTGTACACCTTTTCAGAGGCTTCTATTAAAAGACTATCCGGTTTCATATGGGGAGGTGGGATAATTGCACTTTAACAGACTGGTGCCCTGCCCAGGGTGTATACTCTCCCTACATCCAGCATTCTGAAGATACTGCCCTGGCTGTTTGACCCTCAGCAATGACTAACAACAAGGGGTCATGTATTCATTTCCAGCCAAGTTACGTCCAGTCAGATTTATTTATATACCACTTTTTACAATGGAGCAACGTCTGAAAGGAGCTTATATAATTTTAGAACACCTTCTTATATCCAAGGCATCCCAATCCCATTGAGCAAGCCTAGAGCAACAGTAGCAAGGAAAAACTCCTTAATTGAGAAACCTTGGGAGGACCAAGTCTCAAAAAGGGACATCATGCTGGGATGAAATTTGTAAGAATTAACCAAAGTAATCTAATAAATAAGTTCATACCAGTAGTTTAAATAAACAGAAGCCAAACAAATATGAACAGGGAGAACATTTTGGAATGAATAATAACAATAGTAAAATGAAAAACATCTTTGAATAAAATAAACACAAAATGTGCATATAGGCATTATTTAGATCGGTACACTGAGCCACTGAAAGAATTTGTGTCCAGAGAGGGAAAGTTTTGGTGTCATGGCATCTTCAGTCAACCAGAAGAAGGAAAGTTACTGCCCTCTGTGTTCTGGGCAATGGTGCACTGGAAAGTAATGCAAGAACAGCTTGGGTGAAGCAGAAGAGGCACCAGAGTATCTATCTGAATTGAGTGCAGTTAGAACTTTCAACCATTTTTATAAACTTTCAGGTTCTTGGGTCTGTAAAGATTATGGAGCATTACTATGAATAAGAAGATGCATCAACCCTAGTTAATATGCAAATTTAATAAGCAAATCAGCCTAAAGCCTGAGTCCACTGCTGAAATAGCTCGTTTGGATTGTTAGAGAAAATTAATAAGGATTCATGCACCTGCCTTCGCAGTCCTTTACCTAAACCACATTGTGCAGTGTGGGTGCACTCATATGGCCACAAAACAGAGAACCCCAGGCAATCACAAGATGCTCCTTGGAATATTGAGAAACCATGCTGGAATAGTTTTACAAATAATCAACTTCATAATTATTATATGATTTGCAATGAAAAATACTATTACATTTCAGAAAAATGCAAAGGTTTATTGGCATTCTCATATATCTGGATGTACAGTTTGGTTAAGTCCATATTGTATTCTGTTAATATGGTAAAGTCCATATTATATTCTGTTAAAGAATTTTCATTACCGTTCTAAATTACTTGGAAACTTTTGCCTTGGTACAGTGTGGCTATTGCTACACTAATTATTACACTAAATACACTATTATATACACTAAAATCATGGCAATAAAAAAAATCATTATTTCATTCTAAATTCTTGAGCAGCGCTACAACAAAAACCACAGTAAATTCACTACAGGCACTACATTTCCCACATTTGCCCCAGCATTTTTCCCAAAGTTTCACACCTTCAGCCAGAGGTCGTTTCTTTCGTTTTCGTTGCATGGAGTAATGGATAACAGCAAAAAAATAAGTCAACCACACTGCAGTCAAAATCTCATAGCCAACATGTTTTCTCTAAACACTTATAACCATCCAATAGTACATATTAAACAACCAAAACAAATGGCATTAATTAAAGTAGCAAAAACAGTTACATTTAGTTACTTTGCCTTGTTCTAGGGTGAAACAGTGTCAAGCTTGTTACTAGTCTCACATCTAGGGCACTCTGGGTGCTCAGGCCACCAGGAGGCCTGCATTCCAGCCTCTGTGGCGCCTCCGGCCTATACGAGCACTACATAGACACAAATGGACCTGTAGGTTTTATTTTGGTGGAGGATAATTCAGGTGATGGGACATGTTAAAAACACTGGGGAACTGGTCATAGCAAGGAATGGGGGGATAATAATTAAATATTATTAAAAATAACAGTTTGCCTTTACATTACTGATGGATAAGTAATGAAGTACAGGAAATGAGACTACCTGAGATAAGACCCCCAGCCTCCAACATTAACTAGCTCCCAAAACTGGTCAGATAAGCAAAGCCTTAATTCTAACTGAAATGACTATTGGAAGACACTAAACTTTAGGTGTGAATGCATGTGCCACAACTGAATACGGGGACTACAAGTTCTACTTCCCTTCAAGTTCTTTAAAACACAGGAAAATGTCTATACTATTAAAACGTATTGGTGTAATTCAGTATTTTAGCACATGAGCTGATGAAACTGCATTGCAGTATCATGCCGTTTGATCATTTAACCCAAACTCCTCGTGGTGAACAGGCAAATAACACAAACCTAATAGACAGTCACTGAAGCGTATGCATTTCTGGGTGTCCATAGATCAAACGCGCATGGATTAAAAAAAAAATAGGATGAAAGTCTACCCCTAATGGGTCAAATGGCTTTGAAAGTTTGGTTTTGAGCCACATCTGGAGGCACAGGCTTCACTGGCAGCAAATGGAGTGTGGGCGTGTCCATTTCGCACAGTAAAAACAAGTCCAAATTTATTGGTCAGTGAGCTCCTCTGTTTGTCCCACCATGATGCAAAGCCTCTCTTACAATGATTGGTTAACCTCTCAAAGCAAAATTGGAACCAGGAACGTAAACAACTTCACAAATGACAAAAAGTCAGATATTACAAATTATTTACAATTTACAGTCCACAATGAACGACATGAATTGTCTTGTAAAATGACTTTGTATTAGACAGTGAAACTAACTGCAGCTCCAACAGATATAAGATTCCCTAATCTGTTTATTTAAATGATAAGTAATCGTACTGGAACATGTGTGCTTCTCCTAATGTAAAAACCATTAGCCGCCACTGGTGTGGGCCCATGGCAGCTTCAGACTTCACTCATCACTCAGTGAAAACAGGACACACCAAATAAACATTCTACTCATCACACATTCTTCACCGCATCTTTAGATTTAAGATGCTGTGAAACTGTTAAATAATTTGAATTGGCTTTTTGCTAATCTGATCAATTTGGAACTGCATAACAGCAATTCCATTTTTTCCTTACATTAAAAGCATCTTAAAACCATTCTAATATCTTCAAAGATTTCTAACATGCTGCCAGATAAGATCATGCCCTGTAATTGAATTGTCTTTTGACTTAATTATAAAGAAGCGAAGGAACAAATGCTAATTCTATCATTTTTGCACATTGAGGCAAACTATTTTTTTTATTTAGATTTTTTTAAAGAAAGCAACCTTGCATCATAATTTTGGACGACTAATAGCTAGAGATGTGCCCAAACTTTCGGACTTGGCCAAAGGAGAGAAAAACGGATCTTTTTGACAGAATAGGTTCAAGTCAGGCTGAACTGGACATCACAGACGTAAGATTGTGAACAAACGAAGCATAGGCAACAAAACCTCAGAAAGTGCATGGCTTCATCTGACCAGAGTTTAAAAGGAAGTAAATGTGAGCAATGTGAGGAACCAATACACAAGGCTAGGTCATGGCCTTGAGGAAGAATGGGAAGAAATCAAGTACGCTATAGATGGTTATTTTTCAAATAATAATAATTTATCAGACACAAAAAATATATTTCTTATTAGTCACCAAATCATTTAACAAACTCCAGATAAAATATGATTTGTACTCATATCTGTATATGAGTACCAAATATGAGATATCAGCAATAAAAGCTATGCCATTCAAAAATTCGGTCGTTTGCAATTCTAACATTGCTATTTTGGTGTATTAAACATTAGAAGAAGTTAACAACACTGAAGCCATGATGCTCTGGGCATTGTTCTGATGGGAATCTGCTGGCATCTCAATCTGATTGAGCAACTCTGGGATGTTCTGGACAAACAAGTCTGATCTATGGAGGTCCAACTTACTGCTAACTGCTATCTTGGTTCCAGATACTACAGGACAGCTTGAGAGGTCTTATGGAGTCCATGTCTTGGCAGTTCTAAGCCTTGGTGGAACAAAGGGATATTCGGAAGGTGATTTTAGGTTATAGCTAATGGGTATACACTGTATGTAAAACATTTGCATGTCTTTATCTTATTTTAGATCAGCCAAATTTTAGAGATGACCTGATTCCACCTTAGCACCACAATGATGACAGTATTAGACTCACATACACAAGACCTGACCCGAACCGCTTTCAACTGCTTTGGGGTGAATTAAGGGAGACCGATTTTGTCGTACATTCTCTCTAATACCCCATTGTATTTCAGTGGACGTTAAAATGCAACTTGGTCTCTCTGTAGTATCATGCATGTACTTTCATTCTGAAATATTAAACATAAACATAAATATAATATGATGAAACCTGGTGGTATGTCTATGGGGTTGTCGACTCATGGGCCACATTTCCATCTTGGCTTACTCGTTAACACAAGACTAAAAGATGTTCCATAAATTATAAATCATTCTTCTCACTATTCACTGACAAGCTCATAACCTAGTTCTTTCCACATTAGTAATATGGGAGCAGGGAATCCTCAGGGAATCCTCTTTCAAGGACTTCCTCATCTTAATTGCTTAAAGTGGTATGACTGCATTGTATTTGGCATAAAAGTGATAGAAAATACATTTGCAGGTACAAATTCAGTTTTTGGTTTCAAACTCAAATTCACAAGTACATCACAAGATCGATCCTTGGCACGATCCACTTATTTATACAATCTACGAACATATTTAATTAGAATCAATACCAGATTAATTTAGGAAATATGCTTTAATAATTAAACAGTTGCATTTCAGTCAAAAAAAAAATGTTGGAGCTGATCGTGGTTATCTGGTCCGAAAAACACTTGATAGTTAATTATGGTAATCTCAATCAGATTCTTCATATGAACAGAATTTTATTTCCTGTTGTTAATGAAAAGTTCCAGTTTGCACATTATTTGGAACATTGTTAACAGTTTGGTACTGAACTGAGGCAATGTTTAGACATTGTATTGCGTGTTTAGTAGTGTAAATCTAGAAATATTTACCAAAAAAAAACTGGTCACTTCATTAGATACACCTTGCTAGTACTGGGTTGGACCCTTCAATAAGGTTGTAAAAACATTCCTCAGCGATTTTGTTTCATATTGACATGATAGCTCCACACAGTTTCTGTAGATTTGTCAGCTGCACATCCAGGATGTGAATCTCTCATTCCACTACATCCCATAATTGCTCTGTTGCATTTAGATTTGGAACCCCACTGTCATGTTGAAGAAACTGCTCTGAGATCATTTGAGCTTTGTGACTGTAGGCTGTGGCATTTAAGCAATCTAAGGGCCCCAAAGTGTGCCAAGAAACACAATTTCCCACACCGTAACACTACCAGCCTGAACTGCTGCTGCAAGGTGTGTAATTAATTACATGGTTTTTACGCCAAACTTTGGCCAAACTACCATCCGAATGTTGCAGCAGATATCAGGACTCGTCAGACCAGGCAACATCTTTTCAAGCACCCGTAACTGTAATCTCAGTTGCCTGTTCAAAGCTGACAGAAGCCTACTTTGACTGCAGTAGCCCAACTGCTTCAAGGCACAACTATTTCATTCAGCGATGCTATTCTGCAAACCTTGGTTGTAATGAATGGTTATTTGAGTTGCTCTTGCCTTTTTATGAGCTGGAACCAGTCTGGCCATTATCCTCTGACCTCTGGAATCAAAAATGTATTATTTTTCTAGACCTGCTGCTCACTGGATATTTGTTTCTTCTTTTGGACCGGTATATGTAAATCTTAGAGATGGCTGTGCATGAAAATCCCAGGCAATCAGAACCATGTCTACATGCCTAAATGTGCCAAGTTCCTGAGATATCTGTATTAAGGTGTAGCTAAGCAGTCGCATCTATTAAACTATGTGGTGAGTGTACATACGCATAAAAACTGCTTATATAAAAATGATATAAACATGTACATAACACAACAAATATTCATCTACCATTTATTATCCCATTTTAAAAATGCCAGCCTTTAAATCACAGCGTGTTGCCATGTGACTTCAGCTTACAGTAAATGTGTCCAGATGCACCTAAAATGTTCAACATCATCCAGCAGAGGATGTCGGTTCATCCAGCATGTCCTTTTTCATAACAGGTATGAAAAACATTTCCAACAAAAATAGCCAGTGGCAGACTTCCAGGACCTGAAGAATAGCCTGGCTTCTCTCATGGATCACTCTTGCATGCCGTGAAGCACTCCTAAGACTTCAGGAACTAATACCATCTCCCATCCGGCCCAAATGTTCTTCTAAGATTAAAACAAAGGTGGAAGAAAGTTTTTTGTTATCAGAAATACATACACTGCTCACGTAAATTAGGGGACATTTAATTCTGGAAGATTTCATTTTGAAATATCCCCTCATTTTTGTGAGCAGTATATATTATACTGTTAGTATATATATATATTAAACTGTTCAGTTAAAATATACTGCTTGCAAAAATTAAGGGATAAATATGCCACAATTAAATATCCTCTAATTTTTGGGAGCAGTGTAGCTTTGTTGAGGAGACAGACAGACCTATTGCAATTTGTCAAAACAGCAGTAGAAATGCTATTCTATTGTCTGTTCTTTAAAATAAGAAAAGCATTCCGGTAACAATACCTATTCAGGTGTGGTAAAATGGCAACCATTTGGTAGTTTCATGGAGCTATACTGTCCTTTTGCTCCCACTTAATACTGAAATCTACCCACACTCTACCCTATTATTATTATTATTATTATTACTATTATTATTATATTCAACTAAACCTCTAATGCTCAATATTAATAAATACTTAATATTAATTAAAGTGTAATTCTAAACTGTGTCCACCTGAGAAGTCCATTTCGGTTGCATATAGATTAATGTACATCTAGCAAAGTGCAACAAAACACTAATCTCCATTACGATAGACCAATCTGCTTGTGCATTTCACAGAGTTTATAAATGAAACAGATATGCTACCTGCAGCAAAAGAAAAACTTTAAAAATAAAACATTAAAAAAATAAATTCCACAGGACACAGTAACACAAATCAACAGGCCTTTAGTGGTCAAACAGGTCAACAAGTCAAATTTATTTCTATAGTGCTTTTATATTGGAGTATTGTCTCAAAGCAGCTTTATAAATATCTAGTCCTCTTAAAGTTATTATATAATTTGTATTTTTTCTTTTCCACTTTTGCCCTTACTCAGTTAGGACTTTGGACCTAAAGTTCAAAACTAGACCTAACCTCCCTAGGCAGGCAAGGTGGTTTATGTAAAAAACGAAAGTTACCTAATAG
>JAYJMA010019952.1:0-12213 GCA_036873895.1 Parotocinclus cabessadecuia
AAATGAATGAATACAAATAAAAATGTGATTATATATATATATATATATGTGTGTGTATAATCTACTGAAGCCAAATATTTTTTATATAATTGTGAACTCCCCATACCTGTGCTGCTACAACAGCCTTATTCTTCTAAGAAGGTTTTACACTGGATTTAGGCACATGAACATGAGGTCAGAGTCTGAGAATAATAAATGAAACTATCAGAGGCTGATGAAGTTAAGGCAGTGTAACCCAGCTAATGTCATAGTGTCATACTGACAGACATTGATGTCTTCAGCACAACCCATACCACTGCCACTGGTTGTTCATGGTGAGCCCGTACCTCAGTGCTTCATATTAGAAATCTATTGGCCATGAGTGTGGCTGAAATAACAAGAATCACCTATTTGAACGGACGTCCTGGGTGTCCAATGTCCAGTCCAGGGTCAGCAAATTAGAACAACAATGTTAAGATGTAAAAATCTTACAATGCTGGTACTGTATTTCTCTTTTTCATTTACATCGATTTTCTGCCAAGGCCTGCTAAATATGTTTATTTAGTATCCAGTAAGGCTAAATAGATTAAGACATATTTAGTGGCGTAATCATATAAAATGGTTCCAATCTAGATTTCCAATACTATTTTTTTCTCTCAGCAACATTCTTAACTGTGCATTTTATTACAGTAATGTTTTAAAGTGGTTTCATTGTGGTGTGGCATATTAAGCCTCAATGTTTATTTTTTCATAATCACATGTTGCCATCAGCCATGTAATGTTTCCAGTGAGTCATTTGATCATTGTGATTTGCTTCACTGGCTCCTATTTGTGGACTGTAGATAGCTACACCCATAAATCACACTTCCTGGGAGACAGTTCAAGCCCAGTGAAAAAACCTAATAGAAATAGAAAACCATGCTAAACAACAGTTCATATGCCTTCATGCTTGTTTATTTTTGTTCAGTTAGTAAGATTCTGATAAGATTAAAATGTTTAGCCACAAGTACTACTGTATTACCTAAATGTTGTATACTATTAAGTTGTGTTTTTTTAAACTGGTTCAATGAGTACATAGGGTTTTTTTTATTAAGTAATTCACGAACTGATAACAGGAGGGAGGAACACCCTCAATAAACTAGTGGAAACTGCTGATACCACGCAATCACCTTCAAGAGAATGCGAAAAATAAGAACGTAATGAGAATATCCATCTGGAAAACACATCCAGATGTTTGAAATGCTTGTAAATTCGACCTACATCTTTGTAGCAAGAGTTTCATTGCCCACATGTCTATCATTTTGGATGACGTGCACGTGGTTTTGTTAGTTCATGCTTTTATAATATAGTGACATCTAGTGGTCAAAGGGGCAAAGAACACCAGAAAAAAAAAGTTTTTTAAATTTCCCAAAAACGATCAATTAAAAGTTCTTTAAATATACGATGGAAGCAGAGTATCGTGGAATATAAAATGGTTTTTTGAATTTTCTTCGTAACATTTTTATGTAACACCAATTATTCAGTTAAAAGTGCAGTCTATGGGCAGTGGTGCCCCCACAAATGTTTCATAGGAGTGGCCAGATGGGGCCACTGAAAATTTGGGGGTGGCACACCAAAACGAAAACACAATTTCAGGACGTCTATTATTATAGTATATAGATTAGATAATAGTTAATTATCTGATGTGCATAAACTAATAATCAATTCAATTCAAATGCATTTATATATCACTTTTTACAATGGTCTGAAATGTCTGAAAGCAGCTTTACAATCTTATAGTATCTTAAAAGGCCAATTTCAAATTGAGCAAGCCTAGGGCGATAGGGGCAAGGCAAAACTCTCTCAAAGTAGTAGGAAGAAAGACCAAGACTCAAAAGATTCAAAACCCATCCTCTATGGGTGGCCTAGATGTTAATTAAGCAAATACTTAAAATTATATTAAGTTAGAGCAAAATTAAGTAAATAACACAATTTAAATACAAATAATAAATAAATAATACAATTTAAATAAGTAATAAAATAAATAAAATACATTTTAAAACGAAATAGATTATAAAATTAGTTCTCAGTGGGAGGTCCTTGGAAGCACATTGTCTGTGACGCACTCTGGTGGGACTGGGTTCAAAGACCAGTATAGGTGATGCTGAGCTGGAAGAACAACTAGGTGTGTGGTGCTGGAACTGATAACCAGAAGTTAACACAGCCAAGAGGCAAGAGCCAACCTGATCCATGCGTCGTAGTCTGAATCTAACTAAAATCCTGAGTAAATAACAATGTTTTTAGCCTAGTCTTAAAAATTTGGAGAGTGTCTGAATCTCTTACTAAAGTGGGAAGTTTATTCCATAGCTGGGGGGCCAAATATGAGAAAGCTTTTCCCCCTACAGTGACTTTTTAAATTCTAGGTACTGAAAGAAGACCTGCTCCCTGTGAGCGAAGTAGACGAGCTGGATTGTAAGATTCTAAGAGTTCACTCAGATAATGTGGAGCCAAACCATGTACAGCTTCATGTTACAAGTATTTTATAAACAATGAGAAATTTAACTGCTAACCAGTGTAGCGACGACAGAACAGGACTGATATGATCAATTTTTTTAGTTTTATATATATATTACAGTACAATAACATTGTGTAGTGTATTTGTATATGTACATATATTAGGTGAATCATCATTCATCAAATAACTTCCCAGTTGCTTAAAAAGACAAATATACAGGTTTAATTTCAGTGAGCATATTAATCATCAGAAACAAATCATTTACTGAAAAAAAAAACAAGTTAAGCACATCACACAGAGGTTTCCAATTATTTTTGATACAGCTGTGCTTAACTTTACTGTTGCTGTGTATTTATATTAATATAAACAAATATTATTAATCTATTTATTATTATATTGTAAACATGTAAATTACTGACTGAAATGTACAAGTAGTCAAGTATATCAAAGAGAAACATCTTTGAATTAATTCTCCGAGGATGGCGAAGGGGGGCTCAGCAATTTTATAAGAGGTGCCGTGCCCCTGGCCCCCGCTTGACAGCACTAATGTCTATGGGAACCAGTCACACAGCATGTTGAGTTAAGTTTTGTACACTGCTTTGCTCGTAAACCACTTTTAGCATGCCCAAAAGAAAGAGAACCAGAAGCACAAACAGTAAATCCACTAGAAACTTGTTTGATGTTGCTTGGTGAAAATGCAAGAAGTAGCAGGAAGTGATACAATTTAAAACAAACTTTTAATATTGTTTTACTATCATATCCTAAGAGCACTATGTTAAATACAAAGAATATTTGAAGTCTGCTCATTTATTTTCAGGGTAATTTCCCCTGAATGTACATTACATTAACAATGACCAGACGTTCCATGAGTCAGCATCAGAATTTCAAATGAGTTATGACTTCAATCAATGAATTTTAACCACATTCATACACTGAAAAAAAGCCTACAGCATAAAACCTACAGCATAATGGTGATGCCAGGTAATGTAATGCCAATGCACTACTGCTTTAAATAGGATGTCATACATAACACATGTTACATATTTACAAGACCCATATAACAATATAAATTAATAAATGTGTAACCAGGCAACTTGTACTTGACTTGCAGGGACAGATTGCAATAGGTCCAGCCCCCACCTTGAGAACCACTTGTTTAAGGATACATTATACTGGCTATGTTAAATGGCTATCTATCTGGACATGTTAAATGGTAACCAAATTCTGGTTCTTATCATGCTTTCAAGTGGAGGTGGGATGGTAGCTTTCTGCTGCAATACCACAGTCTACAGTTATTAAGTTGTTCACTCATTTTACTAAGGAAGAGGACATCACATTTCTGACAATTTGTGCTGCATCAAAACTAACAAAGGGCCCAATGTCAGCTTCTGATATGGATCTGTTGGTGCCCTTGTGGGATGCTCAGTTTTCCAATATTAGTTATAAGTTGGATGCTTGTAATATATGCAGATTCAAAGTCTGAGTGACTTTGTCAAGGGCCAAAATGTTATGGCCAGAACACTGTTTTGGATCTTGTCTGAAAACAACAAGTTTGTGGGTTGCTCCCAGTCAGCAGTGGTGTATACCTACCAATAGCAGTATAATCACAAATCAGCTACACTGTGTTAGGTGATGACAGTCATTTCTTTTGGGCTACTGGTGAGCCATTTACCTGTTAAATAGATTTAACAGTAATTATTTTTTAAAATTGTATATAATTAATGATATTTTATACCTAACCCTATCTCGTCATTATCTCAATAATGACATTTTAGTGCAGCACACTGTTGATGGTGTCTAGATACAATAACCAAATTAATGCTTACATGAATGAATAACAAGTACTGTCTAATGTATATATAATTTAAAACCCTGATAGTCAAATAGGCAGACGATATAGTAGTAGGCAATAGTAGGTATAGTAGGCAATACAATATAGTAGATAAAACAATGTACTTGTGAAAAGCTTTGGGTCTAAAACATTAACATATATTTCACAGACAAATATAGATTTTTTTTTCTAACCTGAGTGTCTCAGAGCACCTACTTAGCTGTCCTCAATTATATTAAAATTATTTTTGCCTTGACCTGGCATACAATTACTACACTTTACTTTCTGATATAATTAGACAACATCCTGGGGATTCGGCAAGTCCTAATGCGCTCTTCTAAAACACTGGATTAATTTCAGGAAACGCTGGAGAATTCAGAATTACAAAAAGTGTCCCACATGTAATATTCACCCACATATGAAATTGAATAGTTTCCATGTCTGGTAAAACATACAGTACTCTGTAGCAAACAGCTTTAGAAACGTTTGTAAAAAGAAAAACCCACACAGATATGCTGTTCTTAGGTATCGCGAGGGACTACGCACCAAAGATTACACTCCTGCCCAGCTGCGTAAATGTGATGTGACACTAAACGCAATGATTGATTGGTTGATTTAGCATTTCAGGCCTCACTGTGACATTTTGCCATGTTGTAACCCAAATTCTTTTTTTGCATGTGAGAAAATATGTCAAGTGGTTCTCCAGTGAATGTTCAATAACCTTGATTTGCTATATAAAGCATCGTATTAGAAAGACTGACACTGTTGGATTCTTGACAAAGCACAAGTTACCACAGATGTATTGATAAAACCGATGGCATGAGATAAAACTGATTTAAGATTTATGTTATAAAATATGCACACATATTTTTGCTTTTTTATCGTTGTGGGAACATTCTATTTACTTGATTTGACTACACATAATTAGTAGCATGGTAAGATCTATGTGTACACCATATATAAGACATGCACTGCTCACAAACATTATCTTTCAAAATGAAATATCCTCTAACATGTGTGAGCAGTATATAAGCTAGTGTACCACCACAGAGACCTGGCTGAGTACTAGACAGGTACAGTTCAGCAGTGATATACATATGTGTCGTATGTACATACATACATACATATACATATGAATATACCATATAGTCAATAGAAAAGCACTCCAACTTGCTTAATACATAATACATGATCATTACTACAATATATTGTTTAAGAAATGTAGACACAAGTAATCTACAAATACACTGAGGCACAATTCTGACAGGTATTAAAACAAAACAAGGTACTGTATTTTGCAAATGTTGTCAGATAGGTATTTCAGCAAATCACTGGTAAGAATACTTCTACCTTAAACATGCACTGATTTTATAGAGATGTTTTCTGCAATAATCAATCATCTTATTTAAGGTGGAAACATTCACTTCATGCTTATTGACACAGGAGAGCCTGTGCCTAGCTGGCAGCACAGGACACAAGACAGGAACAACAGTATACAGGGTACCAATCCATCCTAGGGCAAATACACTCACCTACATATACTCACATATCAGTATCACTTAATCGATTATCTTAAAGCATGTCTTTAGACTGTGGGAGGAAACCATAACACCTGGAGTAAACCCGTGCAGACACGATGAGGACTCAAACCTCCCCATCTGGGGTCAAAGTCAAGACCTTCTCAGGTGGAAACATTCCTATGTTTAATTCATTGTCATGCTCATGTGATTAGGCAAAGTTTTTCTTTTCAGTTATTTTGAACAGTTTTTCACTCAGTGTTATATTCTATACCCTGTTTTAGTCCATACATCTTACACTGTATTTAAATACAATTTGTGTAAATCTCAATCCTAAAAAGTAGGACAGTATGGAAAGTCGAAATAAATTAAAACAAAAAGAATAATAAAAACGCTCCTGATGTTTACTTTGACTTTTATGTAATTGCAGACAGTATGAACCAAAGATATTTTATGCTTTTTTGTCAACCTAAATTAATTAGTTAATAAAAGTATATTCCTCCATTTATGGATTGCAATATTTTGCAAAGAAAGAAGTTGTGATGGTAATTTACCTTTTTGTAATCTCGCTCTTCCTTCTCACAACACTTAAAATAAGTTTTTTTTCCAGGACTGCCGGCCAGTCTAGTACCCGTAACCTCTTTTTCTGCAGCCAGTGTGCAATGTAATGTGTGCAATGTGTGTTCTTTCCACTGTCCTTGGAACGATATCGTGAAGAAGGCATCATATGTTGCTATAAAATATCAACCTATGTTTATTCATTAATGCTGCCTTCATAGAAGTGTAACTGATTTCTATTTGCATTTGTAATGGTGTGACTGACTCCAATCAGCTTAAGCTTATCAAAGCACGGCACTGACTTGCTAACAGCGTATGGTTTCTGGGTGGAACTCTCACCTGTAAAATCTGGTTCTGCATTTTGTCAATCAGTCTTTGCGTACAGACTACTGCGTATTCTGCGTTGGACTTGATGCACCAAAAGGTATGTAACATCCATACTGTAACTGTTTACTATTACTACACAGACTGTTACACCCCAAATTTCAAAGCAGCTGTGCCTGTTTCATTTCAAATCATGTTTTTGCAATCAAAAATAGGATTGAACTGCAAATTCATCACTAAACAAAACAATCCACGATGTTCCATTCCTTATCTGGGTCAGAAGTGCAGGTCAAATAAACCAAGCTTCCTGTGTCCTTAAGGGGTGTGCACAATGCTTAAAAGGAACTTTATTACTGCTGAACAGGACAATAGGATTGTTTATTACTGGTATATTTTTAGGTATCCTAGGCTATGATTTTTGAGGTCAAAATACAGGAGATTTACTATATATCTCAGCTTCTGTTTTTTATATGATTGAAAACAATATGTCTGTATAAGCCCTTTAATAGCATGTAGTGTCATAATTGTTCATAATACTGCCCTATATTTGACACTCATCCAGCACTTGATTGCTGAAGTCTGTACAATCTACAATCTAAGATGCCAAATTCTCAAATTAAACTTGACAAACAGTTGCTGTTCTTGGGAGATTCTTTAAGGGTTAGGGTCTTGTCAGTACTGGGACTTGAAATGTCCAGCTTGTGGTCAATAGTTCAGTACCTTGACTTGCTGAATCACTGCCGCCCCAACAGTATCTTTTGGCTTGAGCCATTTTTTTTTTAAATGGACTACAGCAGTCACATATTGTATTGAAGTACAGGTTGCAGGGTGAGAACAATGCATTGATGCTGCAATAATGTTATACTGTGTAGGTTTAACATCTGGGAACATGTCAAGTCAAATGAATACATGCAAAGTAATATACAACCTCAAATCAGAAAATGTATCGAAAATTGCATTTGCCAAGGTCACTGACAGAACCCCATACTGTGATAGACCAGGCATTTGGGTTTGTTGCCGATAACAGTGTAGATGGTTATTTTCGTGTTTGGTCAGGACCCACAGTGACCATTTCTTCCAAAAAAGATCTGGAATACTGATCCATCTGATCTCACGTTTACACTGTGTGATGGTCCATTCCAGACACGTCAGAGCCCAGAGAAGTTGTTGCTACTTCTTGACGTGGTTAAACCATTGCACAGTATTGTTGTAAGTGGGATTTGAAAATTTACCTCTTTGTGTTTACTTTGTGTTTCTAAAGTAAGCCTTGCCTAAAAGATTAAGGGATTGGAGATCACGGAAGTTCAGCTTAGGTCTGTGCCCTTGCTCTTTACGCACTCAAATGTATTATTATATCACTTAATGATATTATGCACTGTATAGAAATATATTAGCAAAGTCCTTTCAATCATTTCAATCATTTCCTCCTGTATTTGTTGTCATATTGGAGACCCTTGCCCATCTTTGCTCTTTAACTACTCAGACTTTCGTGAATGCTGATTTTCAACCAAATCATGAGTACAATCACATGTTGACATTGCCTCTTTATTCATATCACATCACATTATTTATTTTTTAAAAATTCATTACTAGTCCTAAATTGCCATATCTCATCCTATCGTGGGATGTGTTGCAGACCTGAATTGCAGGAATATATGTTTATTAACAAATGAAATGAACTTCTTGTTCAGATAAAACATGAACTTGGATATATACTGAATTGCTGTCTGCAATTAAATAAAAGTTCCAAAAAATGTAAGACACTGTGTTTTCTTTCTTTTATGTAGATTGGGGTTTGTTGGTGTTGTTTTTATCTTTAATTTCCCATAGCACTTCACCTGTTGTATGTATATCTCAATAGAAAATGTAATAAAAATAAATTGGTTAAGTAAACAAAAGCCAAATAGAATACATAGAATAATCTTTATAAGCAAGTCTGTAGTTGTCAAGTATATGCCATCTTATAACGTAAATAAATATATTTATTAATTTGTTTTTATTGCATCTGTAACATATGTGCCATAATCACACATGGCTGTGTTTATAATGTACTAAGATAAGAATGGCAACCTCTTTCATAAACCTCATACAAACCATACAATGTTACAAATATTTAGAAAAACTGTTTTAACACAGTTTACTAGACAGATAAACAGCATATTTCAAAAATACCATGAATATCATGGACAATTTACAAAAGCACTTTCCAAAAACATGCTGAGCCTTATTGTTTCACATCAAGATGCAGATGCAAAGGGATCAAAATGAAAGGGTTATTAGGATGTTTGGAAAGTAGGACACATCTGTGTCTTTTAGCATCACATCAGTTCCACCATCCTAATCAGATCTACTTTTAATTATTTAGGTCACAGTTGTCAAGCTCGTGCTCAAAAATAACTGACACCTTTCCGGCAAGAAAGCCATGTTCCAAATTAGCCATGGTGGTTGAGTGGTTTTGGGAGGGGTACATTACCAGCTGCTCCTGAGAGAGTGGTGAAATAGGGCACTTACTCTGAGGGTGCCACTCATGGGAATAGAAAAATAAATCAGATGTTTAACCCTATTGGTGGATGTTTGTCCTCTTTGTGGGCTGCCCAAAATTGAAATCATATACAGCTAACTACAGAGTTAATTGGTGTTTCTGGTGTCTGAAAATAGATTTTAGTACTTACTGTTTTTGCTGAACCAGAGGCCCTAATGGGAGACAGGAAGATCAAATTATTTCAGATTTAAAAGAATTTCAATTTCAGTTGTGTATCTGGATTGCATTAATAGTGATAAGAACCCTATAAGGACCCCTGTCTCATTAATAAGGTCAGATGGAGAGTGTGACAACAATGTGTGAACAATTTTCCCATAATAGGCAGTGGTGACATAGTGTTAAGTATTGGAATATTGACCTAAAGCTTGAGGGTTCAAGTTTCCTTACTGCTGAGCAGACGACCTGTTTTCTGAAAACTCACTTATAAAGGAACCAATTGCTGGGGTAGTCAATAACCAGTGATGTGGATCAGTTGGTAGCGGTAAGTTTCCATAAATGTCTTCGTCAAATGTCTTTGTAAATTAAGCTCTAAATATAAATGAATAACCTCTACATTTTCACACCATTTTGGACTGTCATTCTCACATTTGTGAAGGAAGAAAATGTGATATTTTTTGTCACTAAGCCATTGGATCACACCATTTGGAGGGAAATTTGCATTTGAAAGGGGGGATGCAGTATTTTCCAATTATAAATAGTATGTTTAAAACATATACTTTCTATGGTATTAACATTTCTTCAGTTTATCAAAAGACAAACTTCAGTTAAAAAAACAGCAACAATAAACAAGCTTTACTGTTGTATTGAAGCTGGGACTCAATTTAGAGGTGACTGAGCACCCCTAAATCAGGGCTAAACATGCCTGTGCAATGAAATGAACACATACTGAAATAAATCAACAATTTTTCTTGTTCCTCTGGAAACAGGCCAATGTCCAGTACCAAAAGTGTATGATAGTGTTAAGGCTGCACAGTTTCCAGCATCATAATAGATAGCTTTTATTTACAGAAAAGTGTATGTCAATAATGATTTTAAGTACTCAAATGTAGCCATTTCCCCAGTAAACAAATACACAATAAAGGATGCCAGAGCCAACTGTATTCTTCAACGCTGCTTAATTCTTAACATTGATAATCTGTAACTTTCCTATTATTACTATTATTATTATTATTGTTCCTATTATAAATAAATATTAACATTTTGATGATGACCATTTCCTCTGGGAATCTTGCAGAGGATTAGCATATCATAGCTTTATGGCAGTTGGAGATATCACTGACAGTGACAGCTATCAAACTGACAAAGATGTATCCTCTACCTGCCTGGCCAAAAGGGTGGCTAGAAACTTCAGAAAGTAAGAATCAAAGACCTAATGTGTGAATGTGTGAAGTAGCAATGAGCTGTGAAGATCTCTTGTAACAAAGTATAGAGCTATTTGTTTAGATTAAGTTACAAGTGGCAGCTACATCCTGTTTAGGAAACATTAGGTTAAAAGTCCAACACTTTTAGGCTACAAATGTCAGCAGAGGCCATGCTTAAAACTGCAGTATACGTTTAATTGAACTCCTACTGTTCTGTTGAAACCAAAATAAAAAAAGCTTGTTTAGAACCAGTGGCATTATCAGACCCACCTTACTTATTAGATCAATGTGGTAAAAAGTCAGTTTTATCCTGGATTGCTGAGCAGCACCACAAGCCACACAATGCATATTCGCTACAGGCACTACATTTCCCATAATACCCCAGCATCTTTCCAAATACTTGAAGTGGTTTCAGTCTGAGCCAGTTTACACGATTTAATGTACATCTGCAAATATATAAAAGAAAGTCAGCTACTCTGCAGATGAGATAGTTATAGCTCAGAGCTATATGTTTTGGCTGTGACAGTCTATCCTACCAAATGTAGATGTAAGACTACTAAAGGAACTATAGCAAGTTTAATGACATCAGTTAAGTTACCATAAAAAAACTGGAGCATTTCATTAAAAATACGATTTAGAGTTCATCTGTTCAAAGTAACACCCACTTTATTGTTAAATCACTTAATCTATTTGGTGTTTAACAGGTTTATGTTTATCCACAGTTGTGCCCCTAGGGCTAATTTCAGATTTCAATACAACAAGTAGTCTAGAAACTCCCCTGCTTGGAACTCATTTAGATCAGGTGGTAAGACCTTGAACAAAGAGCTCAGTGAAGCTCTGAGGGTAGGACTCTGTACCCTGCTCACTAAGGCAAAGGGACAAACACATCTAAAATCTTTTTTCCACGTAACAACAAGAGCACAACCCGGCAGGGTGACACACACTCACACACACACAGCGCGTCTGTTTGAAAACAAAGCCTCGATCCTGGCTTCAGGAGAACTCACATCCTGATTTGTGGAGCAGCAGTGTTTGTTTTTCCAATGTCCTCTATGTAGTGTGTGTAATAAAGAGGCTGGGTGCAGCAAAGGCCAAATTAAGGCTGAAGCAAAACATAGTGGTTCGAGTACTTAAATAATCTTGCTTTTTAATAGGACGGCTCCACTAAGCTTTCTTTGGTCAAATAGTATAACGAACTTGTGACAGTTCTGACATTCCCATAAAGGCTTAGATACACTGAATCACCAAGTGAAGAAAGAAAACAGAGATCATAATTGTAAGGGATTTCTATTTTTGGCTCCATGGATTTGAGCCATGGAGGGAGAAGGGTCAAAGATCACATTTTTGCAGTAAGACTGGAATTCCTCCATCACTTTTTCCATTACCCACAGTGCTGGGGGAGGGGCTCAAAGCCCCTGTCACAGTCTGCTATAAGCCAATAGTAGAAATATGTTAGTGTAGCTAATTATTGCTCGACATACGTACACACACACACACACACAAACACACACACGACCACAAGCACACATGCACATGCGCACGCACACACGCACACACACACACACACACACACACACACACACACACACACACACACACAAACACAC
>JAYJMA010019971.1:0-12211 GCA_036873895.1 Parotocinclus cabessadecuia
TATGTAATAGTAATCTTGTACCATTGGTAATGGCAATTATTCAAATGTATTAGATGGGTGGAATGTAGTATTTTCCTTTCTTTAAAAACAAAACAAACAACACTTCTATTTCAACTAAAGAATCTATTTTGGTCTAACCCATCCACAGAATATATTTCCAGTAGCTTCTGGCATGTCCATGTGACCTTTGGTAAACTGCAGATGGGCAGCAGTAATATTTTTGTTGAGAATTGACTTCTGTATAAAACCCTACCATGTACACCATTGTTGCTGAAGGACATGAAGGACTCTAGTTGCTTATGAGTTACCTTGGGTTGATTTGTAAAGTGGCACACAATAACTTTTGGAGTGATTGCTATTAGCGAACCATCCCTGAGTAGGATAACAGTGGTTTTGAATTTTCGCCATTCATATGCAGTCTGTCCGACTGTGTATTAGTGGAGTCCAAAATACTGGTATAGATGGTTTTGTAACCTTTTCCAGCCCAATACGCAGTCAACTGTTCTTTTTTTACATCCCCAGAAATCTCCTTTTCTTTTACCATGATGCGCTCTCACAAACGTGTTCAGATTTTGATAGATCGTTGTCATCCAATTGCGTGAAAAAACCAGACTGAATTTTCTTCTTCAAATTAAGTTTTTTAACATGTTTTTGGCACTCACAGATAAGCAGTGTTGGATCATCAAAGCGGCCTGATCCGTTTGTCAGATCCCAAATGTTTGGTCCCAAACAATTCTACTGTATTAAATCTTCCTGAAGGCAGTAAGCCCTACTGTTAAGCCTATTCACTATGCTACTGCCTAAAGAACAAAATGAAAGCATGGCAGTTTTTTTTGTGAGAAGTGACAACAGAGATGCTTAATTAATATTTAAGTTTGCTTTTCCTTCTCAGCTGTAATAGCGAAAATGAAAACGCTGGCCTCTGTGGAGTAGTGGTGTGTGACTCCTTGTCCTCATTGCAGCAGGAGAAGATACTTAATACCATTATGTGTTACTTTAAAGCTGTTTCTGTGTGCTGTAAGCTCAAGAGTCCTTGACAAATGAGGCTTTGATACCAAACAAATACACACCAAACCTCTTTATTTTAGAACAACCTTAAATCAATAGTCTTTTCAACTGGTTTGCTCAGGATATTGGCATACACCGTCAGCCATCTTATTAGTAGTAAAATATTGAGCAGAAAATATAGTGATTGTGTGCGTATGTGGATGTGATTATGATTACCCAACAAATAAATGTAAAGTATATTATGTCATTATGGTATATCACACCCAGGTTAGAGTAACAGGCAAGAATCTGAAGCCTGAATTAGTTCCTTGGGTGCAGGCACAGGTCCTTTGTAGAGAGGTCTCAGATTCATGATATATAAAAAAAGATAATAGGGCATATTTATACAAAGCAGTCTACATAAATAATCTGCACAGGTGGAATTTTGTTTACTTACTTTATATTTTTATTACCCGTGTTTATTTATTTCGTTTAGGTTAAATTATTTATCGTTTTTGCATTTTCTCAAACTGAGTATTTGCCCATAGGAAGATGCACCTTCTTTGTGCTATCCATTTCTGTAGCACAGTGGATAGCATTCTGTTCTCACAGAACAGCACTCTTACACAAACACATACTAAATAGGTGTGAAGTTACACATACTAGCTTATTGGTGTGAAGTTAAGTGGCCAAATTAACTGAATCTTTGTGTAGCTGCTAGCTCTGTTGGAGTCGGTGTCCTTGGCTAGCCAACTAGTTTTGTAGTCGCATTACACGTACTGCTGAAAACTTCACTTGTGTTTGACATTTTCCAGCATCACCATTTAATTTCAGTAATGTGTAGATGGCTTGTATAAAAATGGTATAATATGATTTCAGCACATTTTGCTGGCTGTGACAGGCATGTATCTGATCTTCCCTGTGCACCAAGTGCAGTGAACCTGATTTATCAAGTAAAACAGGAGATACCTTGAGCTAAGGAATCTGCATATGCCTTTGTTTAAAATACTGATGCATGTAACTACAGGCAGTGCATTTATTGCAACTAAATGGACACACCATTTATACTGCATAATATAAGTAACAACACATAGCCCTTTGCTGTGTACAGGGTAATCAACCATCTGGTCTGTCCTTTAAAATTTGCAACATTGTTATTGATCTATCACTTTAATTGATGGCATAAACATATAAAACACAGCACATAAACTGGCTGCACAGCAGTATTAATTACAGCGCAGCAGTAATTATTCAGAAATTCTTTACTTCTGCTACATTACTGCTGCTACTACGACTTCTTTTGCTGCTGCAAGTTAAGTTTATTATAATTTTCATCATAATAATTGTAATGATTTTAATTTGCATACGTTTTCAACAGTTCAGCTGACCATGTACTCCAGAAAAGAAAAAGGTCCCGGGTTTACGCCCAGGATGGAGCAGTCCGTTCTTTGTGGAGTCTGCATGTCCTCCCCATGTCTTTGTAGGTTTACTCAGGGTACTCCAGTTTTCTCCCACAGGTCAGAGACATGAGCGTTAGCCTTATTGATTACACTAAATTGGCATTACTTGTGTGTGTGTGTATGTGACTAGTCTTTAGATGAACTTGTGTATGGATATAATGAGGCGATAGCAACGTTAAAGAAGGCAAAACAAACAAACAAACTCCGAAAAAGATTAACTGCTGAATATGTAATCCAGCAAACTGAAAACGTTCATGAAGACCTGAATTTAGACTTTCATGAAATTATATTACTTTAAACATGATTTGGGATACTAGGTACTGTCAGAGAAAGAGGGGAAAGGTCATGGTGAGAGTGATGACAAAGAAATGGGTTATATGAAAGATTGTAAAAATGAAAAAAGTAAATTTTATTATGATCACCCTGTGTACAAAACTGAATATTACCACTAACTTATTTATTCATTTATTTATTGTGCTATTAAAACCTTATGAATTACTAATAATCACCAAACATCGTGTATTCTATTTAATTTCTGCCTATTAAACATATTCAGTCGTATATGTGTAATATTAAAAGTAGTATTAATTTAATTTGATTTAATTATTACATGTAACATCCAGCACGCTCAATGGGGTTTGGCCACTTTTGTCTTGGTCCTCACAGGGTCTCTTCCTCATCACAAATAGCGAGTTTCCCTCGTGTTGTGTTGTAAAAACAACTGCATAAATAAATCTGACTTTCAAGCTCATTCCCAGGGTCCTAGAAAACAGTGTGTGTGTCTAGTATAATATCACTCTATATTATCACTGCCACATGAAGTGATAACTGGCATAAAAAGTTGACTCACATCAAAAAAGTAAAAGGGGGTGACCCAGTTTGCACTGCACATATGTCAGACAACAGGACACCCCCCAGTTCTGTAATGGATAAAAAAAATGACAGCACTTTGATTTGCAATAGGAAGGAAAGTAAATTAGGTCATTGCCACTTACTGAAACAGGACACTCTAAGGAAACACCAGGCTAGTCTCCACATAACATCTATTGCAGACCTAAAAATGCAGGAATGGATGTTTAATAATGAAGTGAAATAGACAAAAGATGCAATATCCCAGGATCATGCTGTCTGCAATGAAATAAAAGTAAAAGTAAATGTAAGGAAAACTGCATTTTATTTAAAATGTGCCTTTTCCATACTGGCCCAACATTACTTGACATGCATCTCTATACATCACAAACAAGGCATTGCGTGAAATTTGTCATGTATGTTTCATTATAACAGCACCTGGCAAATTTTGCAGCGTCATCTCCTTGGCCAAGACTCTTGAGTAATCACTGCGGATCACTTAAATCCAATCACAAGCAACGAATGATTGATTCTTTATACCCCACTGTCTGTTTATTCACATCTGAGTGTGATAATTCCATAATTTTTGACAGGGGTAGTAGTGGTAGCTGTCACTTCACAATACAGTTTTATTTGCAGATGGGTGGATGTTTAGATGGATAGCTGGATTGAATAAACATGCCAACAAAAATATTATTGCTAAATGAATGGAAACTGCTGCTCCATAACCTCAATAAACTCAATAATTCCTTTAAGAGACTTTTTCATATCTTGTACTACGAACAGCAGTTTAGGTTATGGTGGTTTTGGTCAGAAGCTGGCAGTAGTTAGCATGTTCATGTTACATTAGAGAAACATGAATCAGTTCAATTCATAAAGGCAAATGTATTTATTACTCATTTTGACAAATTATATGGCATTCCTGGAAACATCAAAGGTGGCAAGCCTGTCTAATGCTAACCTACAGAGTGACATAAATGCAGGGCAGCGGAATGCAGGAAAACAGTTTTATTGAATTTAATTCAATTCAATAAAAATTCATTTATATAGCACTTTTTTACAATTGTGCGTTGTCTCAAAGCAGCTTTACAATATCATATTATCTTAAAAGGCCAATCCCAAATTGAGTAAGCCTAGGGCGACAGTGGAAAGGAAAAACTCGGAGAGAAGAAACCTCGGGAGGACCAAGATTCAACAGGGGACCCATCCTCCATGCTCATTAAATTGAACAAAACACATCAAGAACCAAGGTCAGAAGCAGTTCAGAATTCAAATCTTGGAAGCTCAGTCAATAGCAGAGGTACCACATGGTCTAGGCTTGTAATCCAAAATGAAACATCCATAACTACCTGTTTGGGGAACATCCAGGATCCCCACATGATTTTATTCAGAGCCCAAAATGCAACATCCACAGACAAAAAATCAACTTAAGAAACAAAGGAGATTTATTACTAACAGAACAACTAAAACAAATACATACTGGATCAATCAAAGGCATGTGTGGCAGGGTTGCAAGCAATAATACACCAGCCAATAAGATGGTAGCAACCCAGAAGGTTGGATATTGGAATCTAGGAGACTGGATAGCGCTGCTGTGGGAGTGACATTACCCCCTCAAAGGGGCTTGTGACACTCGAGTACCTGGGTAGATGGCAATATCAGTCAGATCATCTTTAAGCTTAACATCCAGTGGTGTAGTCACAAGTCATGTGACAAGACAAGACAAGACAAGATTTGTGAACACAAATCTTTTTTATGTGTTACTAAAGTTTTTGAAAAAAGTCACAAGTGAAGGATTGTAACGTTTTAACAACCTCTTACTGTTACAGACTCTATTGCCACTTAGCACTGGCTGGTGATTGTGTCAAAGTATGGACAGCCCTTGTGATGCAGAGTTGGGTGTTTTGATGCATAAAAGTCTGGACTGAACAATGCATTTTGTATGCAATTTGTACTATTTTTTCAAATGATTATTATGGGTTGAAAGCCACAGGCTATCCACCAACTTATGTTTTGTTGTCTGGCTGCAATGCCTAGCTATTTCATCTTTCTGCCACTGCAGCACATGGTCAATATGAGTATAGTGCACATATTAACACATTTCCTGCATCACATACAGAAATCGAGCAGGTTAAAAGGACATGGGTACTTGGGACGATCTCAGTTCTTAGAAGTGACTGGCTCCGGTTTGCCTGGCTGCACTGGCAATAAAGACACGATTTTTCTCCACCTCTGGAATAAGTCGCACTCACCAATGGATTGTGGATGGTAACCTAAAGTAAGACTTACTGTAATTCCCAGCTTTTTTTCATGAAAGCTCGCCATGTGGTGGACATGAACTGGGGTCCACAATCACAGAGAACAGCCTTTGAAATGCCAACATTTCAAGGAACTTAAAATATTGCTGAAATATTATCTCTGCTGCCTTCAAGGCCACCGGAAGGAGGGTAAGGGGAATAAACTTGAAAGCCCAAGAGACCTGTCAATCATACTGACAATGGTGGTGTAGCCTTGGGAAGACTAGTAACAAAATTGATGGCTATATGGGACCAATGTCACTCAAGGACTGGCACAGGAGAACTTAGCCTTCTGGCAGATCATTTGGGACAGCACATCTATTTCAGATTTGTATCATCAATTCAGATGAGACGAGAATTGAAGAATAGAAAAGATCAGAGACCACCAGTATTTATCAGATTGTAAATATTCAACATTTTTATGGTCAGTAAATACAACAAAATGATGTATACCAGAGGCAATTGCTTGATTGCCAGTAGCTTCTGGTTGTCATGCCTGGCAACTGCGCAGACGTACCTTGATTGTGCACACCTGTCCTGGATCAGTGAGGACTATTTATAGGCTTAATTTATAGCGCAAAGCTTTTTCTGTTACACGTTATGATTTGGACTTTGTTTTGTGTTTGACGCAAATGAGGTAACATCTTCTATCGTCCCTATCGCACTTCCAGCCTTTGATCCCACCTTCCTGTTGTCTCGTTATGTCTTAGTTCCACTTTACTTTTTGTTTATTCTGTTACAATAAATCTGGCATTTCCCTCACGTTGCGTTTGCCTCCGCCTTCAGACACACTTTATGACTGTTCCCCAAGCTGTATTTTTTGTTTGGCTGTGAAAGGCTTTTTTACAAAAAATGATAGAGTCACTAGATAAAACCTAGAGAGGTACACCCGAGCATTTTTTAGGCCATGGCAAAGGGGAAGGTATCAGTGGCATTGGGTTCTTAAGCATGGCACAGAAGTCTTTATAAAGGATTTATTTAGGGTTTGAAATGCCATCCACTTTTGGTTTTGGAGGCTGTATTCCACTTACAAAATCAAGTCAAGTCAAATTTATTTCTACAGTGCTTTTTACAATGGAGCATTGTCTCTAGGCTGCTTTATAATTATAGTTATACGTTCTAAACCAATCCCAAAATGAGCCAGCCTAGGGACAGTGGGAAGACCATGGGATGACCAGGACTCAAAAAGGGACCCATTCTCCTTAGACAGCTTAGTAATTTTATGTGAGAAATAGCCAGGTTATGTACGTGAAATGAAATTAAAACGAAAAGCTATGAAGAGTATGCTAATAATGAGAATCTAAAAGCTATAGCCAGTAGTAAATAGAATATTGCAGAGAATAACGAAGGCACTTGGTATACCAGTGAACATCTTTTCTGTGTGGGTTCTCAGTCAGCCAGGTTATTGACTCTCCTGTGCACATCCAAGGTGACAACCCCACTAGTTTAAATACCTGGGATTCTCTGTCAGGTTACAGAACTGAAGAAACCTTTCAGATGAGAGGTGAAACATTTCAAGAGCGATCATCTCAAACACAGAAGTAGAAGAGTCCAGTGAAAACCAGTAGAGGGATGAAACCCTCTATTGCCCGTTTAAATGCAAGTACATATCTGTCCCAGCAGAAACCCCTGGTAATTTTTGGTAATACTCTTCCCACCAAAAGCTTTATTCACAGTGTGGAGCAAAGTTGGACAGAGGGCAGATGGAAAGATAAAAATGGGGATGTAAGCATCGCTGGTGGATCAATATGCTGTAACCATGGTAAACCAAGTGCCATATAATTGAAAAGAGAGGCTATCAGGACAAATGAGATGGTTTTCAAAAGAGCATCACAGGACGATATGCGTACAGACTGGCTGATGTGTACATGTTATTCCACTAATGTATGTCCAGTTGCAGCACTGCCGTCATTTTCACTAGCAGATGTTTCATCTGGCTGCTGAAAAATCGTTAAAATAATTTATCAGTACTGCCCCAAAGACAGATTTGTTGGGCAGAACCACCAGGACGCATATTGAGAATGAAATGACAACACGAAAACCTTAACTCTTTGCAATTCATACTTTACAATTCTTACAACTTTGGTGCACGAGGTACAGTGGTTGGGTATGATGTTGCATTACGAAAATGTGTTTGTCAGATTTAGAGTTCCTCCCAGGTCAGCTGGACTTACATTGGCAGGAGCACAGCAGAGGAAGAACTTGCCACCTCTGTGAATAACAGGAGCGGGAGAATCTGATGACGTACCTCTCAAGTGACCCTGCTCAATAGAACAATTAATGACGCCATCAGTTCCATCTTCAAGTGACTCTTAGCCAACACCATGTCTAGGTGTCTGAGGAGAAGTCACAACAGTTGAACAACTGCAGTGAGATATGGTTTTCATGCTGTCTTTCTAGGTATTCTCTATGCATGGGACAAGACAAGGGACGAAGTACAAGAAGCATTGTAATTGAAACAATGACAAGACTCAGGATTACCATCATGTTCCCCTGTTACAAAATCTTAAGCATGTGGTTGACTTCCGACATTGGAGATGGAGCATAATCATGCAGGCTAGTAGGTCACAGGATGGCTTTGGCCAGTGGAAGATGTGAGGCTGGTAACTTGCTGAAAAAACTCCACCACTAATGGAAGAAATGTAGCCAGCTCACGATGCTACGATGCAAGCTATGCCAGGGCCTGAGAGATCATGGTCAGCTTCTGCTGCTGCTCGAGAAGACACTGATCATGCACAGAGATCAACCCTCCTGGGACATCAGGTCGGCTCCACACTCCCCCATAGTGTCTAAGTCAACTGTAATGGGAGTTCAAAGAGTCAAGACAAATGCATGGTAGCAAGATGCAGAACAAAACAAGCATACTTAAAACAACACAACAAACAAAGCAGGCCTGAAATTAAAGCCAAGATGGGAAGCAGTTCAAAGTTTGATGCAAAGTGAATTCAAAGTCTGGAATTATCGTCCAAAGAATCTCTATACTCATACTCATATACTCTGGGATGAACTCAGTGACTTTGCAAAGAATGGAAGCACACAAGGTTTAAATGTCGAACCATGCAATCAAAGGAATGCATAGCAGGTGCCGTGCATTAATATGCCAATGAATGACAGAATGACAGCTAGAAGGAAAGTCTTGGAAGTGTGTACATACGAGGTGCGCCGGAGATGGAAGTGCCTTGGACGGAGCTGCTGTGGGCGTAACGGTCTGTCTAGCTTGCTAACATTACCACACTGCAAGGGCAGGTGTCAGCTTGTGTTGTAAATGCAGAAAACCTATTATTATGATTTTAGCATAGTGGATGAGGCAGGCACATAAGGAATGTTGCTCTTTGTGAAGTTTTCTTTTTTGAAAACTGGCCTAAATAGCTAAAATGAGCTCGGACAAGAACTGTAAACCGTGTAAGGTCAAGATTTATATACAAGCTGTGTAGAAACCTTTTATTACATCACAGCAACGCGCTGGCCATCTTGAATGCCATCATCATCTTGAATTCAGCTTCAAGATAAATTATTTTAACAGCACAATATTAGTTCTCATGTTCAGCGATTTTCTTCTGTACTATGTGAAGGCTAGTGTTGTTGTAAGAAGAACAAGTTGAAATCATCCTTCTATCTGGTGAACCAGAACCAGTTGCAACTTCTTGTCAAACTTCAAGTAACATGTTCTGCCATCAATAATGCCAAAAATAGAATGACCTAAAACCTGATTCAGAAACATCCCACTTCAGAGGAATGTTTCTGCAATGTAGGCCTAAATTCAGCAAATTTTACCTATACATTTCAGATACTGAAACACCTGATTGAGTGTGACCCACACCAAGGGGTAAAATTTGCAGATTGGGTGACCAAGCAACTCCAGATAAACCCTTGCTTTCTATTTCAGAAATAACTCGCATTTGTCTGTGAATGGTGAGGTCAACAAACTAAATAAGTGATACTGGTGGGACACAACTTCACTGGTGTAATCTGTCTAATACGGTTGACTTGCCTAATATATGGGCTACCCAATTGTCGGGCCTTTCTTCACTAATGGAACATTAAGAGCAGGATATGCAAGGCTGGTAGATGAAGACATGTTTATTTTATTGTTGTCAAAGGATTGGTTTCTTTTCAGCAATTGCACGTGCCTCGTTACGGATGTGTTGAATATGCAGTTTCTCGAAATATGGATTGGCCATAGATGTCCAGTCGAGTGGCAGCCAGGTTGTCTTGATTTTTGGATTTCTCTCTGTGGGGTCATGTCAAAGCACTTGTTTACTCTGTGAAAATGCAGAATGTTGTTCAACTTACAGACAGAACTGCCCTCGCTTGCGCTAGCATTCAGCTATGTTTTAGTAAAAGGCCAAATCGTTTGATATAATGTTCTAGTTTCACATAAAATCATTGTTTGAACTTGAGAATTTTAAATTGAAAGTTGCGTTAGCCACTGTTTTTTTTTCTGGGAAGATTATCTACCAGTTTGATGTGTTACACACCTACCTTCCCTTTTGAAAAGTTAAGATCAATATGGCGGCAGTCAAGAAGCCGGTTATTAAGTTTTGATTAATGAAATTAATGAAATAAAAAAAGATTTTGGAGCAGAGCAAATGAAGCTCTTGTTATTTTCGACAGCATAAAATATAAAATATATACTTGTGTATGGCATCAAATCAATATCAGTTCAGGCTAAAATGATTTTTCTCTTAGAAGAGAGCACTGTCACTTTTGTGGCTGTGGATACAGTGGTTTTTAGATGATGATGGGGCATATGACTCTGTTTTAATAGCGTAACTCTAATTCCAATTTTGTTGGCCACATATACAATGCCTACAGAAAATCACTCTTCAGTCCCTACACAATTGTTCAGTTTCAGGTTCAATTTCATGGTGAGCAGCCAATAACTGCTCTCGTCCACAAAGTATTCCAGACTTACTCACTTAAAGACATCCTTAAGCAACTGTGTTGTTTTGTTGGTGGTGCACTAAGGACTGTTGATGTGCTGGAATGTGAACCACCTGCCTGTCTTTGGCTGTCAGGTTTACTGACCAATTACTCATTAACTGTTAAAAAAAGACACCTTATACTGTACTGTCTTCACCATCATGCCTCACATCAGGTTTGGTGTACTATGCTATATGGTGGTGTTAATTCAGACTTGAAAATTAAACCTAGGTTAAATCTGACCATGAAATCTTTTGGCAGTTGGTACCAGAAGCACAAACAAGACAGGCACTTTTTCAGAAGAGGCTTTTTGTCACCCTACCATACAGACCAGCTTTGTGTAAATCTTGGAAGATTATTGTATAACGATATTGTATAATGCACAGACTAACCAATCTCATCGATAGTAATGATGGTTACTCTAAAGAGGATGATTACTTATCCAAGGTTGTTATTTTATTAATTATATTTTATTAATTGTTTTATTTTTGTTTCACATTAATTTGTAGAACAAATTAATTTCAGTGTAATTTGGTAGAAATAGTATTATCATTTTCTATAGGAACTGTACACATTGTTGCACAAACGTTGATGGTGGAATATTAGAAGTGTACCG
This sequence comes from Parotocinclus cabessadecuia, assembly GCA_036873895.1. Lineage (NCBI taxonomy): Eukaryota > Metazoa > Chordata > Actinopteri > Siluriformes > Loricariidae > Parotocinclus > Parotocinclus cabessadecuia. The sequence goes on from JAYJMA010019971.1 coordinate 11,133, forward strand.
AGGCAGAGAAACAGACGTGACACTGGCAGTGTTATTTTAATTATGTTTACCTTAGTAGACTTGGTAGAAGTAAGTGTTAGACATTAAACTCAATTAGGGTAAGTCACGGCTGGCTTTTTGTAGGTAAATAACTGGAGGTTTAATCGTGAGGTTTGTTGTTTTTATTGCAGTTCTTAATTATAACATTTATAGTAGTTCATATGGGTGAAACTATAACTGCCAAATTGTAAGCATACAGGGTGCATTATACTAACAGTGAGTTGTGGCGAGTGTAACATATAAACCAGAAACAAATAGATTTAACACTTTAGTTGTCTGTCTTGGCTCTAAAGTAAGAGCATAAATCTGAGTATTAAGTGCTTTTCACACCATGGTTTTAAAAAGAGTCAAGTGGTTTTTATTGCCATTTTAACCATATTTAGTGGAGTGCAGTACACAGTGAAACGAAATAACGTCCCTCCAGGACCGAGGTGCTACATAAAACAATAGTACACTTACAATAAATACACAAGACGGTATACTATAAATACACAAGACCATTTCAAGACAAAGAACAATGAATACAGGGAGGGGAGCTCCCCAACAGTCAGCTCCCTAAGTAGGGCGAGCAGTAAGATTCATTTGTGTGCCTTTTGGAGTAAATTGAACTTGTAAACATAAAAAACGTAAAGAGAGTTACATCATCACACAGAGTCAGCTCGAGTTAAGGATGCCAGAATGAAAAATATAAACTTACTGATATTTTTTCTTGATTTACATCTTTGTTTCAACACTTACTGTCCACTTATCAGTTCCACCATATATTTATTAGTTCATTATCTCCCGCTTAATCCACATGGGTTCACGGGCCAACTCTGGGCCCAAGGGCAGGAACAACCCTAGACGGGGCGCCAATCCATCGTAGGACACACACACACACACACACAATCACAAACTAAGAGCCACTTTAGAGACACCAATTCACCTAACATGCATGTAGGGGCTTGGGCCTAACAAAGTAACTACTTCTAACCTCATCTCCTTCTTCCTCTTCTCTACTTCTCTTTGACCTCCTTAAGGCCCTATCTAAGATGTTTTAC
>JAYJMA010019981.1:0-12209 GCA_036873895.1 Parotocinclus cabessadecuia
CGCGTCCCGTCGCGTTTACCGGCTTCTTTCTTCATCTTCGCTATTCCTGTCTTCCCAGCTCCTGATCCTCTTGCCCTCGTCTCTCCTTCTTTGGTCTGGTTTGTCTCGTTTTTGCAACCGCGTATTCGGTGGTGTTTTCTGTTGCTCGTTTTCGCTATTTCTGTTCATCATTTCTCTTGTTTCATTAAACCTGCTTGCGTTTACGTCCGCCCCCGTTTGTGTTTTTCCTTTCGCGCTAACGCCGCGTTACCCCGGCGCTCCCGCGTTACAGTTCCACTGTGGAGCGCCCACCGAATCACAGCGAGTTCCCTTAGCTCATGTTAAATGGGCTAAAATGTATTGTAATTTCCTGGTCATTAATATTGTTGTTGTTGGTATTATGGAATTCACATGAGAATGGTCAGAAAAAGAGAAAATATCTAATGAGAAGGAGTACTCTGTGTGAAAAAGCCACAGTACATTTTGCAGTGGTCAGAGGAGTATGGCCAGACTGCTAGCAAGGCAACAAATAGAACTTAAACAACATGAAAGCATGGATCCATCCTTAAATCATCTGTTTAGTATGGTGGTGATAGTGTGGGAGATGATGTATTAAACATTTACCGTTATGTATTAAATATACATACCATTCCCACTCTATTGATGGCACAGGTGAAACAGTGGTTTGCAATGGCAGCATTTCTAGCTTCAACTGACCACATTGGTTCACTGCAACACAAAACCCGACCTGAGTTAGTGAAAGATAATATGTTTTTCTTGAGTAAAACTGATTGTATTTTACCTAAGAGCTCCGACTGTAGCACAAGGATTGAATATGATCTCAGCTCCATGCATACTGTACATGAACCAGTTAAGCGGGTGGTGGCGGCCATAGCAGATATTCACAGCAATCTTTCCAAACTGTGTTTGGAAGACACGGTGTCCTGTATTGCCCTCCATATAGTACGTCGACTGAATAGACAAATTATAGAAACGTGTTATATTACATTTGTGGGTTCGTTAAATAAATGTGCAATTATTAAGATCCATACCTAACCTTCCTTTAGTCAGATAAGTATATTACAATTAGGATTTCCTCTTGTTGTACAGAAATGGCTCTCTTTAAAGTGATCTCTTGTGGGCCCCTATTTTCAAGGGTTAGTCTCAGTGCTAGCATTACTGGATCTTAGTGGAGAAGTTTTATCACAACATTCTTCTGGATAGGCTGTGAATTTTGTTGGGTTTACAGTACAGCATTCTTCTACCAGTTTGTTAATGTAAATTATAAAATACAGGAAACAGCAAAGATGTAATCACCACACATACTCTGAGTTCATCCATTTCTGTTTATTTAATTAATAATATATGTATTTTTAAATCAGATTGATATTTGGACTGTTTTCTGGCCCATACACTGAGTTGACAAGATTAATTATTAACCTTAATAATGACTTTACCATCACCAAAACTTTCTGATGGGATGCTAGAAATATCAATTCGCCATGTCCTATAGCTTATTAAAGTATTAATGTCTCTCTTTTAATGCACTCACTTTTATCTATGGATAAATAATATGCACAAGTTGCAATTATACTTGTCCTGTAAACATTTACATTTCCATGGATTATATGCTGATTCATTAACACTGACATAGTCCATATTTCTTTCTGGTACATGGACTGGAGAAAAAACTGAATAGTTAAAATAATTTATATAGTTCAGTTTAACTTAGCCAGATTATTCAGCTATTAAATAATTACTGTTCAAAGCATTCTAAAGAAAGGGACGAAATAAGATGAATGCTTGATGGACAGAATGTTGCAGCTTAGATGTTGGAATAATTATTAAACTGCCAGAGCATTCCAAGAGGGATGGGGTGGTTCACCAATCGTCTTGTGTGACACCTGTATTTCCTGCTTCTCCCAACAATCCTGGAGCAATTTAAAGATGAACAATGCTTTTTCCAGCATGATGGAGCACCATGTCACAAGGCAAATGTGATAACCAAGTGGCTTGGTGAACAAGGTGTAGCAAGAGTTTTTGTCATGAGAAACCTCATGACAAAGACCAGCAGCAGCTTAGCAGATGGGGATATGCACAAAGCAAACCACTTTAACAACTTTTATAATAGGTCTAATTGTCCTGCTCCTGCTACCACCTTCACCTCTGCTCCCGCATCAGTTAACACCTCAGCTCAAAGGGAGCAGTGCTGTGAGGGTCATGTTCTTCAACTTCTCCAGTGAGAAATCCTCATCTTCAACACCATCCAGCCACTACTACTGAGAGACAAGCTAATGCAGATGTAGGTAGACACACATTTAGTCACTTGGATCACTGACTTCCTCACTGGGAGACCACAACATATCAGTATTAGGGACAGCACCTCAGATACGGTGATCAGCAGCACAGGACCACCACAGGGGACTGTGGCATCTCGTACACGTCAGAATTCAAATATAACAAATATAACTTGCACTCATAGGGTGTGTGCTGGATGGACAGAAGCCTGGTATAGGACTTGGTGGAATGGAGCAAAAAATAAAACACACGCAGCTACATATGTGATGATTATGTTTTTTTTTTATGTGATTATAAAAATCATATAAAATATATTTATTCTATAAGAACCAAGGTTTTGCTTACAGAGCTGCAAACATATGGATTATCTGAGATTCACAAAGGATGGTCAGGATGTGTCTTCAGATTTTGAATGAAATAGTGAGATAGCTGCATCAATACACACACGTCAATGACACGCGTCACTGCTGGCTCTCATGGGATAAAATAATATTTCTACTATTATTTTATCCAAAGACACCATTAGGAGTTTGTAAGCAAGAGTTGGTGATCGGGGTAGAGGGGAATAAGAACAAACTTTCTGTTATTAGCATTTAACCAAAGACACCATTAGGAGTTTGTAAGCAAGAGTTGGTGATCGGGGTAGAGGGGAATAGGAACAAACTTTCTGTTATTAGCATTTAACGAATGGCTATAGGAAGGATAAATGTATGTTTTTCATTTGGTGGGTCAAAAGACTTGACTGACAGAGGTGGGTAGAGTAGCAAAAAAGATTACTAAAGTAAAAATATTGTTACAACAAGAAATACCACCCAGAAGCATTTTGAGTAGAAAATCGTTTATCTGTATTTGCCAAACTTGCTTAAACTTAAAGCTGAAACTCTATTCACAATTCATGATTCACAATCTAGTATAGATGCAGTGGCTCTATACGAGTGAAGATCTCCGCTGTGTTTATCATGTTTTTCTTTATTTTCACATCTACAGTACTGTATGCTAAATAGAAATAAATCCCCATGGGTCTTAAATGGTTCATGATTATAGCCAAAAGATAATCAAAGAATAAGTCCTCCAGGCCACTTTCAGGCTGAGAACTTAACATTAGCATTTAGCACCCCCAATTCATCAAACGAGCAAGTACTTTTACGTTTCACTTTCAATCCATTAAATCACATGAGATTTGCAGAACTTTATTATAAAATAAGCTTTGTATTAATGATTTTGGCCAACTGTAAGTCAGTATGGTTATTTGGACATCCCACACTGAACGATATGCCATTTTTACATTGTATGCTTTATTTTAATTGTTGTTATTTACTTAATTTTACTATTAATAAAAACAAGGCTAGGCAAGGCAAGTTTATTTGTATAGCACTCATACCCGAGGCAATTCGAAGTGCTTTACAGAATTTAAAAAATATATTAATAACATGAAATAAAGAATTGTAGCGAATCCAGCTTAATTCACCTCTGACTGAACTGTGTAAGAAGAATTCTTGGTTCTACGGACTCAGAGTCCTTTGCTCCCATCAGGGCCATAAAACCAGGCCAAACCCGTTTTGTTTACACATGGATGTCTGGCATCTCAAACCTGACAAGGATCATCAATCTCTGAACAATTAATCGTATTTTACACAACAATACGTAACAATTAAACTCCTCATCGTATCCCCATAAAAAGAACTCTCCGACTTAATCCATTGAGTAGTTCACGTATAACCACTACCTCATTATCACTTTTATTATAGTTAGACAAGATTTACATATATCGGTGTTTTCCTGACATTAATGGGAATGTTGCTGTCGTTATATCCAATAAACGTATACCTTTGAACTATCACTGGTGGAGACGTGACGTACTTTTTCCGAGCTGGTCTGAAATTACCGTGAACTAAAGATTTTAAAGATGTGAGACCATCTGAATATCTTAAACTGGAATCCCTGATTCGCCAGTTACCAAAAATAAAGGGATCAGGTGGTGCCCCGTTTCATTAATAATTAGTTACATCATACGACTTCCATAAGTGTAGGTCCCGCTACATCGGAGTCACCAAGTTGTTAGGATTCTCGTGTTCGCCTATTGGTAAATAGGATCTCGTCTAATACAGTCTCCGTTGCCAGATGGTAAACGCGTCAGCGCTGGGAGCAAAGGTAGACAAACCACACTCATGCAAGCAGTCTGGTTTATTAAACAATGCTCGGAGAGTAAGACGGAACACACAGCATTTATACCTTTTTGGAAACATGAGGTGGAAAATTACAGCAGAGATATGGGGTTGTATGTGCCGCCTTGCGTGCACAGACCTAATTGTACGAGATAACTAGGACATCTGCTTCTAACGGACAAGGTCATGTTCTTGATATGCAGTAAAAATTATAAAACAAAGATAGGCTACTCAACAGAAGAGCATTATATTCTTACACTATCAAACTATGGAGTAATCCCATTACACTTAACAGTACTGACAACTTCTTTTATACCTGTATACAGTTAGTCCATTGTTACCCAATTTTATCGAAGACTCCATATGACCAAACACTCCAGCCATGAGCTTTTGGAAACGTCCATACATTCACGGAAAGGAACAGTAGGAACACTGTGTGATGCTAAAGTTATTGTCACATTTATTGCTGATGCTTTACTGCCACCCCTGCAAAGGTTGTTGTTGCCAGAACTCTGTCATGAACTTCCAGCACTGAGAACATTTAGATGCACGTAATAATCTGATAACTGCAGAAAATCTGATTTTGTCAGTAATATACATGTATTTAAGTAATCAGATAAGATGAAACCTCCAGGTTGACATGACCCAGGCATACTTCTGAAACTCCAGCTAAGTTTATTAATAACTTTCCAGACTTTCAGCCCAATCATCTCGAGCTTGTAACCAATAAATGTGTATTTCACTCAACTCTGGATATAGTTGCTCCTGCTACTGTCAAATGTATTGGAGAAAAAAGGCTAGCACCTTGGTATAATGACCAGACCCATGCTTTAAAACAAAGATCTTAGAGTTTAGAATGCAACTGGTGAAATACTAAATAAAATAAAATACTTGGAGGTATTTAATATTGCATGAAGAGATAGCATAGGAGTATAGCTATGTATTTATCCTCACTGATCAGTTCATCATGCTCATTAACTTGCTTATCGCTTATATGCTTATTATAAGTCAGTGACATGCTTAGGCTAGAAAACACTATAGGCTTTAAGGGACTGGCACTTCTTTGGTTTGATCTGACCAATCTGTACCAGTTTGTTTATGTGAATAATCTATGCTTGTACTTGCTACCTTTAGGCTAAATTATCCGTAAACATGGCATTATTTTTGATGATACACAGATGTATATATCAGCTGATCCAAATGATAACCTTACAATCTGTCACACCCACAGACTGCTTGCATGACCAGACCCGGCCTATCACACGCACACCTTCTCAAGCCTTCTAAATACACATACCTGTAACTCATTTTCCCTCATCAGCACACACCCTTCTTATATCACACACCGCCAGTCTCACTCTGCTAAGCAACTTGGTTCCCTCGTTCGCTATGCAGTCCAGTTTAGCTTTTTGCTAATGTTATTATGCCACTCACTGTTTCGACCTCCGCTACTTTTTTCGTCTTTGTCCTCGCTTGCTCCCTTGTTTATTGTTCGCCTGTGCTGTGTTTGACCTCGAACTGTCGATTACGAGTTTTGCCTGCTGTTGTTCAATAAACGCCTGAACGCTGCATTTGAGTCCGCTACCTGTGTGCTAGCGTTACAGTTTGCTTATCCACCATGGACTCAGCGGCGTCACCAGCAGAGACCTGCGCTCAACCTGGAGCCCTGGACCCGGTCTCCGAATTACAGCAAGGATTGGATCAGGTCTCCCAGGTCGTAAGGCACCTTCTAGCCGGGCAGCAGGTCCTGGATTCCTTAGTTCCTGCGGTGCAGCAACTCATGTTCCAGGTAACTCAGGCCCCACCCCCATTGGGCGAGTCGGTCCCGCGCCCCGACAGCCCTCCACAGGCTCTGCCACCCTCTGCAGGCTACAAGCTGGCATTATCAGAGAAATACGATGGAAACCCAGATCGTTGTCAGGGTTTTCTCCTCCAGCTGGATCTCTACTTTGCCCATTCACCACCGGAATCGGATCCAGCCCGTATCGCTATCCTAATTTCCCTCCTCTCTGGCTCTGCATTGGATTGGGCTACAGCCACCTGGCTCCAGCAAGGCCCGGAAACTAAGAACTATCAACTCTTCCTCTCGGCATTCCGCCTCAGAACAACTTCTGTATCTGAAGCAAGGTGATCGCTCGGCTGCAGAATACGCTTTACAGTTCCGCACCCTAGCTGCTCAAAGTGGGTGGAACCAGGAGGCCCTCTTTACCCACCTTTCGACAGGGTCTGAGGGAACAGCTGCAGGATGAGCTAGCTGGACTTGATTCGGGTCTAACCTTAGATCAGCTAATCACCCTAAGTATCCGTCTGGATCAGCTCCACAGTGCACGACGCTGTGTCCAGCATCCACCCCCACCTTCAACTCGTGCTCCCGAACTCAGTCCAGAACCCATGGAGATCGGCTGGTCTCATCTCACTCCCGCTGAACGCCATCGCCGCATTACGGAGGGGCTGTGCATGTACTGTGGCTCTGACAAACACCGCCGGCGGGATAGTGAAATAGCCCCCCCCAGTCACTCTGAGCTCCACCTTCCTCTGCCACATCCCGGGTAAGTACGCCTCCTTTAAATTCCTCGTTCTCATTGCCCGTGGTACTGCATCTCCCTGATGGGAGCCTCTCCCTTTCAGTGCTAATCAACTCTGGCACCCAGGGGATTTTCATTGACAAATACCTGGTGGCCTCCTGGAAGATCCCCTGCTCTCCTCTCCACATCCAGCGCTGCATCACCGCCACCAATGGTCAGCCGCTGGGCACGGGCCTGCTCACCACTTGTACAGTCCCCTTGCGCCTCTGCACCAGCGCCACGCATGAGGAACGGATCACCCTCCTTCCAGTAGCATCCCTGACCCACCCCATCATCTTTGGACTACCATGGCTACGCCTCCATGACCGTACCATGTCCTGGGGTGCGAAGGAGCTATTAAAGTGGTCGCCCTTTTGCTTCGACAACTGCCTACACCTTCCTAACATCCAGGTTAACTCTATACTGCCCCAGAACCATTCCTGTACCCTCCCTGCTAATGTTCCGCAGGAATATCTGGACCTGGCAGCAGTATTTGGAGAAGGCATCCCCACGCCCCTTCCCCTGCACAGACCATACGATTGTCCCATTGACCTTCTGGAGGACGCTACGTTGCCCAAGGCCCGATTGTACCCACTATCCCCTGCGGAGGAGACCACCATGCAGGACTATATATCTGAATACCTTCATCTCGGCCTTATCCGACCCTCCACCTCCCCAGTATCGGCAGGCTTCTTTTTTGTGCCAAAGTCTGACTCCACCCTGAGGCCGTGTATCGACTACTGGGGCCTCAACCGGATCACCAAGCGTTACGTTTACCCCCTTCCCCTGGTGCCCTCGGCCCTAGAACAATTACGCTCAGCGCAGTGGTTCACGAAGCTTGACCTCCGGAATGCATACAACCTAATACGGATCTGGGAAGGTGACGAATGGAAGACGGCCTTTAGTACCAGCTCTGGGCACTACGATTATCTGGTAATGCCCTTTGGTTTGGCCAATGCGCCTGCGGTCTTTCAGGCCTTCATTAATGACGTGCTCCTGGACATGTTGGGGCGATTTACCACCCTATACCTTGATGATATTCTCGTTTACTCCCCTGATCTCCCCTTTCCACATAACCCAGCTACGACAGGTTCTACAGCGCCTTCTCAAGAACCATCTCCGAGTAAAAGCAGCTAAGTGCCAGTTTCATTCCCAATCAGTCAGCTACTTGTGTTACATCATATCCCCCATGGGAGTGGCCATGGACAATAACAAAGTGGCCGCGGTGCTACGCTGGCCCACCCCTCACACTGTCAAGGACCTCCAGCGGTTCCTGCGATTCGATTTCTACCGGCACTTTATAAGAAACTTCAGCCGGATTGTGGCCGCGCTCACGTCCCTTCTTCGAGGCAAGCCCTGTTCCCTGTGCTGGACTTCTGAGGCCAAGATCACTTTCGAGTTCTTAAAGTCTACCTTCTCTCAAACTCCGGTGCTGGGTCACCCAGACCCTAACGAGCCCTTCACACTGAAGGTGGACGCTTCCTCAGTAGGGGCAGGAGCGGTACTCTCCCAACGTCTCGGGGAACCTCTCAAATTGCGTCCTTTCGCATTCTTCTCCCACAAGTTTTCGTCAGCTGAGCGCAACTACGACGTTGGAGATAGAGAGCTTCTCGCCATGAAGCTGGCCTTAGAGGAATGGAGACACTGGGTAGAGGGAGGCCAACATAAGGTAACGGTTCTCACGGACCACAAGAATCTGGAGTACCTCAAGACGATTCAAACCACGCCAACCCCACTTTAGTTTGGCAATTTCATATCAACCAGCAGCTAAAAATACAAAGGTGGACGCCCTCTCTCGGTGCTTCGAATCCTCCTCACCAGCTACCGAAATACCAGAGAGCATCCTACCCTCCTCCTGTTTCCTTGGGGCAGTACAATGTGATCTCGAACAAGATTTAGAGCAGGCCCTCAGCACATCACGCCCTCTACCAGGCTGCTCTCGGGACAGAAAGTACGTCCCTCCAGACCTTCGCAATCGGCTGCTGACCTGGGCCCACGTTTTCCCCTGCTCCAGTCATCCTGGAGAGACCCACACCTTGCAGCTGCTGACACCATGGTTTTGGTGGAAATCTATGCACAAAGACGTGCACAAATTCGTCGCCTCGTGTCCAGTCTGTGCTCAATGCAAGACTCCCCGTACTTAGATTTCGTTATGGACCTTCCCCCGTCACAGGATTTCACTACAGTCCTCACGGTGGTGGATCGATTCTCCAGAGCAGTCAAATTTGTACCCTTCCACAAACTCCCTAGACCAATACTCCCTCCGCCGTTCCTCCACTGGTCTCACGCCCTTCCAATGCATCCTGGGCTACCAGCCTTCCTTCACCCCATGGGACCTCCTATGATGCCCCGGCTGTGGACGCCTGGTTTTGCAGGAGCGAGGAGGTCTGGGAACAAGTTCACCAGCAAATCTCGAAGGCCATCGAGAGGTACCACAGCCAGGCAAACAGACGCAGGAACGCATCTTCCACCCAGGCGACCAAGTTTGGCTCTCCACCCGGGACCTCCACCTCTAGGGAAGTAAAAAACTAAGACTCAGATTTATTGGTCCTTTTAGAATCCTCAAAAGGCTTAATGCTGTCACGTACCGGTTATCTCTGCCGTCACATATCCACTCTCAACCGGTCTTTCACATCTCTCTCCTTAAGCCCTGGGTACCTGGTCCGCTGGCAGACTCACCCTCCATCGAGCCACCACCATTGGAGGTTAATAGTGTCCCCGCCTACATGGTCCATCGCATGCTGAATTCCTGGAGGGGTGGTTCCCGGCTACAGTACCTGGTGGACTGGGAGGGTTACGGTCCGGGGGAACGATGCTGGGTGAATGCTAAAGACATCTTGGACCCTCTGCTCACTGAAGAGTTCCATGCCAACCACCCTGATTGGTCGGCTGCTCGCCGCCCCGGCCGCCCTCGCAAGTCCCCCTCTGCTGGTCGCCCAGTCAGGCCACCTCCGGCATTACCCAGGACGGGTCCTTTGGGGGGGCCACTGTCACTGGTTACCAGTTATGCACCAATTATGCATTGATAAATACTTCTTGTAATGTATAAAGTTCTACACGGTCTGGCCCAACATTATCTCCTTCATTCACAAGATGCAGGACTTCTTTCAGTTAATCGAATAATAAAGTCACAGCAGGGGAAAAAGATTTGTTATATATGGCCCCCAAAATATAGTATAAACTCCATATTTTAGTTCAAGATTTAGACACTCTCCAATTTTTTGGTTAGATTTAGATTGGGAAACATGGCTCACGTTACTAGGGCTGGAGTCTGTGATCATGCACTGTTTATATATATAATATATGTATATATGTATATTTTAATAATATCTTAAATATGTTTATTTTATATATGTGGTTATACAATGTTTTACAATTATTTTATATTCCTATTGTAACGATTCGCTGAAAATGGCGGACTGAGGCGTAGTGTTACAGGCGTTTTCACAAAAAAGGCAAAATATTTGAATATATGAATCTTTGCAGTTTTACACTGTCAAACTCCAAGATGCTCTTTTTATACCCAGTCATTTTAATGACCTATTGCCAATTGAACTAAAGAGCAATTTGGTCCTTCAGCTGTTCCTTTTTTGAACTTTTAACTTTTCCAGCCTTTCCTGTCCCGTCCAAACTTTTCTTAGATGTGTTGCTGACACAAAATTTTAAATGAGCCAATATTTAGCATGACATTTCAAAATATCTCACTTTCGACATTTGTTATGTTGTCTATGTTCTATTGTGAATACAATATCAGTTTTTGAGATTTTGCATTCCGTTTTTATTTACAGTTTGTACTTTGTCCCAATTTTTTTGAAATCGGGTTTGTATCAGCAGATTACTATCGATGAAGCTGTAGCTATTAGAAAGCAAAATGGAACATGTTGGACTGCTAAACATACTGTTATTTTTGGCCCTTTAGTTACTTTCATTGTTCTGAACCGAGTATTAATGAGTATTCTCACATGGAAATATTCTCCCCTTCCTTCAGAAACTGGACCACAGGGCAGTATTCCAACATAATAATGACCCCAAACACACTTTCAAGACCAGTGCCGTGCTAAAGAAACTGATGCTAAAGGTGCTGGATTGACCAAGCATGTCTCCAGACCTACACCCTATTGAGCATCTGTGGAGGAGTGCAAGTTCTCTAACATCCACCAGATCTGTGATGTCATCATGAAAAAGTAGAACAGGATTCCAGTGGCAATCTGTGACGCTTGAATGTACTCCATGCCCAAGAGAGTTAAGGCAGTGCTGGAAAATAATAATGGCTTCAAAAAATATTAACACTTTGGGCACAATTTGGCCATTTTCACTTAGGGGTGTACTCACTGTTGTTGCCAGCAGTTTAAAGATTAATGGATGTGCGTTGATTTATTTTGAGACTTCAACTACGTAAAAATACTGTAGAGTCATTGACTTCTCCTGGGGGTGTTCCTAGTTCCAGTATACTATTGGCTCCTACTCTGAAACCTAGGTACTGTATGTTACATCTGCTGAGATCTACTGTATAGAGCCAGCCAGCCAGCCAAGCCATGCTACATGGAGACATCATTGCAGCCCAAGGTGCACATAGCCAGTAATAATCAGGGCTGGTAACTCTGTCTGTGATTTGGCTGTTAATTAAAATCTGCATTATGATCAAACTTTCTGTCTCTAATGCTGTTACTATACCATCAGAAAGTGCCAGTAACCTACACCTGCAATCCTGATCAGCGTTGTTCTGTTTTTATCTTTACATTTTTTCCAAAGTTATTTTCCATTAAAGGTTATTTTGTGTTATTTGCTGTTTGTGTCTTTCACTTCTAACAACTTGACTATACAATGTTTACTAGTCTATCTTAATGTCCTTATGCACATAAATATTGACAGTAGATATTTGGAACATAAAGTAATATCTCTATCAAGTAAGTAGTGACTTGAAACCACCGCTTCCTGTTCTGGCACTTGTAAACAGCCTACTGCATAAAGAAACTCCACTTTTGCGTTGACAGCAAAGATGACAACTCTGACAATAACCTTCTGCTTAACTGCTTTACTCCTGGTTACAGCAGTTAAGAAAATTTTTGTTTACAGCAAGAATCAAGAATCACACACACACACACATTTTTTATATATATATATATATATATATATATATATATATATATATATATATATATAAAATTTAATTTAAGTAAAAAAAACAGTCTTATATAGACCC
>JAYJMA010019992.1:0-12209 GCA_036873895.1 Parotocinclus cabessadecuia
AGGAAAAACTCCCTAAAATGGTATGAAGAAACCTTGCGAGGAATCAAGATTCAACAGGAGGACCCGACCTCCATGGGCAGCCTGGATGTTCATTAAATAAATACTAACTGTATATTAAATTATAGCAAAATTAGTTTAAAATAAATAACAAATTATTAATCAAATTTAAATTAGTAATAGGCAAATTACAAAATAATCTATTCTATAATGAGTCCTTAGAGGGAGGACCTTGGAGGCACATCGTCTCCTACTGTCCAACCGATGGAGGGAGTTCCTGCACTCTGGTGGGACAGTAGGAGTATCAATGATACGTTATGCACACCGCCATCTGTAATGTTGATGCAACTCACAAAATAGTGAGTAGCTATGCTAGGGGCTAATGCTAATAGGACTGACCTGCATATCATTGCTGGCCCTGTAGGATTTTTTTGTTACAAGCAATATCTATTTTGAATTGCTTTTCCTTTTCACATGACTGACTCTAGGCAAAAGATACTATCAAACCAGAAATGTGATTTCCTGTTATTTTACAGAACAAGGTCTTCATGTGCGTTCCTTACAGGCAGAACTGTTGATTTCTGGACACTTGTGCTGTCCGGGTAGGTTTTCCTCATATTCTGGCAGCTGTCAGTGAAATATGTGCCTCTAGGAGATTCTGTAGGTGCCTATAAGGGCCAGTAATCTGTAGAAAGAAACGATGGACCACGCATTTGTCAGTTGACCGTGATTACATGAGACCACCATTTTACTATAGCAACTAGCAGTTACTATGGTACTTGTATAGTTATACATGATACAACCACAAAAATACTACAGTATCTTATGGGAATTAGATTTATATTATGATGCCATCATGGTTTGTCTGTGGTAGTTTACAGTAACCATGGTTATTGTAGAGTTAATCCTGATTCAAGCTTTGTACCAGTATTAAAAACACACTTTCTTTAGCTATGCATTAGTAAATCCATAGTTCATTTTCGTAAGGGCCAGATGTAAATTCCAATGGTTATACCTTGCAAATGTTGTTAAGAATGGTGACCATTATTTCTGTTAAATCTATTACGACGGCATCTTCTGTGGCTTAGAGCTTCCTGAATTAGACCCAAATTAGAACCTCTACGCAAGATGACGTATATTTACATTAAGCATCTGCCATGTACCATCTAAATATAGCGAATATAATTTTGGTGTTCCAAGTGAGGATTCCAAGTGAAGCCACTGTATTGTATCTTATTGTATTGTAACTGTATTATATTATACTGCAATTTGGCTTTGGATGTAAAGGACCTGTATTTGGGTAGCTCCAGGTACCTTCCAAAGAAAGTAATGGCTATACCTGTAAATAAAACAAATCATACTCAAATCCATGCATTTTGTATTGCCTATTTTCATGTCTGCTAGAACCCTGAAATATGATGCAATATCCGATCTTAAACCAGCTAAATGTGTCATGCAAACTACTTTGCATTTACTGTGTTTGGCATGATTTTTGTGGCTTGAAAGAAGCTTAATTAACACGTAATCTTACTGACATGCAAGAGGACAGGGCTGGCTCCGTGAATCGCCTAATTAACAGCTGGCTTACAGTGCCTACAGTTCACGCTTGATCTGGACAAGCAATTAACCAAGAACCTCAGCTCGGCATTATCTCTTGAAGAACTGAACGAACAAGGTCTTAGGTCATTTGTGAATCTGTGCCTCATGTTCCAGATTAGAAAGATAATAGATTCTAGCAAATAACTGAGACTACAGATGCCGCCACCGAGTGTGCGGTAGACAAACTAATGTGTAATTCGCCTGTTTTGTCATTCACAGACTTAGACTATATGTGTTTGAAGAAGGCACTGTACTGCTCCTGAAACTCCCTTTTACTGTCCTGGGCTTGACAACTGGGTTTCTCGTAAACTATGGAAAGGCATGGATAAGACTGATTGACCCAAATTATTTGTATTGCCCCTTCACTGGTTGATTATTTCATATTCCTGTCTTAAAGGCAGTACATAGCTTGGGGTCTGTGCCTTTTTTACCACTTATGTCACATGGGGTTTTTTTGTACTTTGTGAGATCACCGAAAACCACAAAACCCGGGGCTGTCATGCTGTGTCATTTATGGTCATAACTAAAACATACTCATTCACAGGTAAGTAACCATCTCAGCAACACTGACAAGGGTACATCTATATACAAGGTTATATAGGCATATATATATATATATATATATATATAGGCGTATATAGACTCAAGTCAATGCCAGTCATTTGTTCTAACACACATGACTTTGGGCTGTGAGAGGAAACCGAAGCACTCAGAGTAAACCCATGCAGACATGGGGAGGACATGCAGACTCCACACAGAGAGGACCCAGGTCACTACATCCTGAGATTGAACCCTAGACCTTCTTGCTGTGAAGGGGTCAAACTATCCACCGAGCAAAGCCCTGAGTTTAAAAGGAGTTGCATACATGATCTAGAGAGATGATTGTGACTTGGAGTTCTCACCTGGAACTTCAACACCAGAACCATAACCAAGAAAGTCCAGCATCATCTATGCTTCCTGAGGGGCGGCACGGGGGATCGGTGGGGCGGCACCGCTGCCTCACAGCAAGAAGGTCCCGGGTTCAATCCCAGGGTGGAGCGACCTGGGCGGAGTCTGTGTCCTCCCCGTGTCTGTGTGGGTTTACTCCGGGTACTCCGGTTTCCTCCCACAGTCCAAAGACATGCGTGGTAGGTTAATTGGTGTCTCTAAATTGGCATTGACTTGTGTGTATATATAGGTGTGTGACTGTTGTTGAAATTAACTTATGTATGGATATAACCTTGTGTGTGTCGCTTACATGGCCACTGATGAACTTGTGAACGGTCATAACATTTTCGCAAACATAACAGTTCCCCTTTACAAGTTAATGCAGTGTTCTTTCAATCCCCCTTGACCAATGGATCTGAGTTTGTTAGGTGAGATATGAACCCGGGCTCTAACATGACTAAGTAAACGAACAGCAATAAACAAAACATAAAGCTCCTTACCAGTGTCGCTGTCTGTAGCATCTCGTATGCTAAATCATCCAGGGCATGTAATCTTTCAAATGTGCATCAGAACATGTATGCATTTAATTCTTCTTTACATTAATTACACCATAAATCGAAAACCATTTATTATATATCAGAGCATTTGCATATTCATAAACATGTACTCTACGCAATTTAAGAAAGCCATTATAGGTTTTTCTGCCTGACTCTTTGGGATCAGTGAACTAGAAGGCACTTTCACCTGGCCATTGCCTCTCGTCTTGCCAGCTAATCCTTACACAGCTGATTTCACCTGTACTAGGAGATTAGGACGATGAGCTATTTCCAGGGGAACAAGCTGCCCTGTAATCCCACTGGGATCCAGACCACTAACAATACGAGAGCTGCTGAGGGCAAACACAACTTAGTGCATTGTCTTTAAGTTAGTGAGGAGATTTTTCATGGACCTTTCATTTTTTGTCATCATCTAAGACCAGTGGTGGATGCGTACTTTTCAGTTTTGTGCTTGGGTTCAAGTGGAAATATTACACTGTTAAATTAGAGCCGTAGCCTGTATATACAATTATGGAGAGTATATACAGCAGTACTTTTGGTAGTATCTTTGGTGCCTTTGGTTTTCTTTGCATGAAATGAAATTCCCTGTGGTGTTATGGAATGCTCTGTACCAAATCAAGTAGTACTATTATGATATGCACATACAAACACTCACAACACACAAATTCTGTTAGCTAACCTCTGTAAAAATGTGAACTCAAACACAGTTTACTGCGTTACCAAATTAATATGCTATACAGTTATTTTCATACCACAGGATGGATGTAATGCTGTAAACCCCTTTACACAATGAAGACGGTACTTCTTTTGCTCGTTAAGGTCCTGGTTATATTTGTGTCATTCATTCACTCACATACACTATATGTTTTCTGTTTTTTGAGTTCTTTACTGGCACTCTCAGTGTGTAGGTATATATTCATTAACCCACAGCATCCAGCAGTATTGATATTAATCAATCAGTGGTATTGTTGGGTATTTTTTTGCCACTTTGAGTCGATACTTGGATTGATAGCAGTCAGCCAACTAAAATATCTAGCCGACACAGATCGTGTGTGTGTGTGTGTGTGTGTGTGTGTGTCAAATGTGATAGCAAAACGCATCATTCACATTGTGTTAACAGACATATGCTATGTTCAGCTACATTAAATACCATGCTCCATCTGGCTTAAGATGCCTGGGCAATAAATAAGCAATGGTTTTAATTCATGGATTTATTGTTTAATTTACCCACTTAATCCAATTCAGGGTTGCGTGGAACCAAGGTCTGACGCAAGGTGAGGACCAATCCTAGACAAGGAGCAATTCTTGCACAGGGTGCACAAACAGACACGCAGACACTCATACTGGTACACTTTAGAGACACCATCTGACCTGTGGGAGGAAAGTGAAGTAGCCAGAAAGCACCCACATGGACGAGGGGAGAAATGCAACCTCCAGACAGACAGTCTCTGGGCATGGAAACAAAGCAGGGATTTCTGGCGCTGAGAGTCGACACCACTGACTACTGCATCACCGTGCTGCAAGGTGGAAATTTATGTTTATATTCATTTTATAAAGCTGTAAAAATGACTTTCTCACAACTCATGCCAAATTCATTTCTCAATGGTCCCAAAACACAAAGCTGTGAACCTGCTGATGCTGCAGTTCATTTGGTACATTAACATAAAAAAATGCCTTGTTCCTCACACCACAGAATGCACCGTACAAAAATGTGAAAAAAATAATGTGATTTGGGTCTGTTTGGCTCTTCGTTGGACTTTTAAAAATAGAAATTGGGAACTGGTCCCTTTTAACGCTTTGTGTCTTTCTGAACAGAAAAGGCACAGTTTTATAATGAAAAACAGCGTTTCACAGTTACTTTAACTGTTATTTAATTGCAGAAGGTACAAACCCAAGTGATTACAGATTTTTTTAAGGTTACTCCTAATTTAATTTCTTTTTCCATTACTGCATTTCAGGTCTGCAACATATTCAAAAAAGGCTGGGACAGGGGCAGTTTATTTTACTGAAGATAAAACAATCTTAAATAATGAAGTCACTTCAAACAAGTGATATCATCAGATGATTGTAGTCATTCATTTGTACAAAAGCATCAAAATGTTTTGAAACATGTTCCTCAAACTGAGATTGGGATGGATTTGCAGATTTCTTCCTCTACACTATATAATATAATTCAGTTGATTTAAGGAATATGGAGGAATCTTAATGCATAAAGGTCAACGGCCGAAGGCTAAAATGGACATCAAATCTAAAAAGAAAGTCTCATGCATGTTTGAATATGCAGTACTGATCCTGGACCTTCCCTCAAAAGTCTTCCTGACAAGCGCAGCTGAACAGCGTGATGTGGATGCAAAAACCCAAAAACAAAACTAAATTAATAATGACAGGAGAGCCCACCACCAGGAGGTGAGCGTCTATGCAATATTAATGAGATCTGTACAAGAGCAGCTGGATTTCTAGACTTGTCTAAGCAGTGGCTCACAACAATAGTGCAGAACAGCTCATTATCTTGGAAGTTTCCCAGTCTTTTCTAAGCCGTGGTTCCCATGCCAAAGTTTAATTTAGTTTATCAAAAGGCACAATTTACTATTCGGTCAGAACATTACTCTTTCTATGTGCTTCCAAATGACGTTAGGCACATCATTAATAAAAAGGACTATTAGTACAGGAATGGAACATATTGCTTTGTTTGGGTGGCCTTTAGAAAGCTCTATACTAAATTTATGATATGAGTGCAGAGATAAGTAAGATCACACTCAATGGCTATTAAGCCGTTTTTACTGAACAGTGGAACTAGGGAAAATCTGCAAATGCAAAATCTATAAAATTAGGAATGACATTTTTAGTGTTCCACTGGATTGCAATTAAGTCCTCATGGATACATAATGACATGGATAATTATAGACTACTTAGAAATAAAACAAGAAATAATTAACTTATCTGAGCATTTTATTAATTGAGGTTGTTTAAGGAAAAAATAAGTGCTGGCATTGTAAGATATGCCGTCTGATGTTTGCCTGGCTGTTTACGTGAACTTTACATAGTTGCACTAAAACAGGTGCGCATAAAATGTAATTCCACAAGCTGTGGACAAGCATTTAAACCTTGTCCAGTGTAAAAAGCCATAAGAGTTTTCTGTTTTCTGGTATTTTAAATATCAACTTAATTCTGTCATTCAGAATAGTTCTGGACACCAAACTTAGGCAATGGTTTGAAATGTATAGGATAGTATTTGCAAAACATGGCGGCTTCATTTCTTAATTTTAACCCAACATAAAGCTGGGTTTGGTAGTACTGATTTCTGCTGCACTTTCAATGTTTTTCATTAACATCAATACATCTTTCAGGGCACAATTTGGGAAGAAATGTGTCCCTTTTATTTCTGCCTTTTGGATGCAAATAGTGTTCTTTCTAGTAAGCATACTGCCCGGATGCACATTAAACATAAGCCCTTCCTGTGGGTCCAATATGTGCTCTTTGCTTACATCTTGATTCAGTTTGTCCGGGGGTGCTTCTGTATAATCAAGTCCAAACGGTCTGCATTCTGGTGTGGGACAAATAATGCTACAGCTTGTGTTTTAGTCATCATGACTCTGGCAGGGTGTACAGAGCTGTTTTATTTTGTCTATCTTTATTGTTTCAAGAAGACAATGACAATAGCATCAAGAATACAGCGGGGGCCGAAAACCTGAGATAACTAGCACAAATTCTTCTCAAGCATAAAGCAATGGTTTCCATCCGTCAAAACGACCAAACTGCTTCTCTCAGTCCAATGTTGTGCCTCCTCTCAAAGCCTGTCAACTGGCCAAAACGACTTCAAATGCATCATAGAGGCAGCTAACAATCTCTCACTAAGAGGTAAACAAAAGTTGCATGTGTGAGCTTTTTTATGGGGCAGCCTTTACATGACCTAATCAGATCACACCTGTCGTCATTTACATATCTACCTGAGACATAACTGCATGTAGAAATTTGCAGCAATCCGACATTTTAATCTGGTGTATTCACTTTAAATAACCTGAATAAAAGAGGCTTTTATACATTTTTTTTTTCGGTGCAGGGATATACTATAAGTGCTGCTCCTGAGCTGTATGGGAATGAGGACAGCAGTGCTGCAGAGCTTTTCATGTTAACCATGGGTATGAGAATTCAAAAACGTTCAAACAGAGATAATGCAAATAGGCCTAGGTGTTCATTAGGTCTTATTGCGGTTAATTGTGCGTTAATTAATATGTTTAAAGCGATGAAATCAGCAGTGCAAAGCTCAGATCACAAAATTGGGGGGGGTTCAAAATGAATATGAAAATAACCAATTATGGGGATTGAGTAGTAAGTGACATATTCATAGGGATGAACAGAAGAACGTCAAACTGGACGAGAGTGCCCCACATTGACCGTTCAGCAGCATGTATGGTCACCCAAAACTGCCAAAAACACACCGACAGTGAAGGGGCATGGACGGAATCAGATTGTCCTGCAGTTCTCGTGGGATCCTCTGCCACTCTTTCTCCAGGACAACTTCCAGCTGCAGGAGTGTTGTTTTTGACAGACATTTTCTCAGTACATCCCAAGCATGTTCAATGGGATTCAGGTCTGGAGAACGTGAAGGTCAGTCCATGCGTTTGCTTCCTGCCCCCTCAAGCATGCTGTTGACGAGATCATGGTCATGGTTGTGCATGGTCCCAGGAAAAAAAAAAAAACGTCAGATATCATAGTAAAACTATAAACTGCTTGACAGTTTTATTGTGAACTTTCACAGTTTGACCATAAGGTTCACAGTTCTGATAAGAATTTTTAATGGTAAGTGGTTCATGGTTCCACTGTCAGTTCATAGTACAACTGTCAATTTGGTTTGATTATGAACTGACCATATATTAGGTCACAGTTCTACTATGAATTTTCATGGTAATTTGATGGCAAAATACCTCTGTCTTTTGACCGAATTAAGTGTAGAAAGAGTCAGAACATCATTTTGCACGACTTGATTTGAAACTTGCTTGACTTCCAGAGGTACTTCACTTGAGTTACGTCCTACAGTAACTTGGGACTTACGCTTACGTGACCTACTCCCACCTCCACTATAGGTCTATTATTAGGGCGCATTATGCAGATGTGAGGCCAGTGACATTTGCTTTTGGCTGCTGCTGCAACCCAGTTAATAAAAAGGTTGAAAGCCAAACGATTTGGAGTAGGAAGAACATATTGGGGTTCCATACTAATATCCATGTCTGTGGCTGGGTAGTTTTGGGTGTCCAGAAAGCGCTTTCAGAACACAGAAAGGTGTATAAAAGCATATATTTTAGATACACTTCTGATAAGTATGCTGCTTTACTGAAAGCTTATTTAATTTTTTTTTGTTTTGCCCGCTGACGTGACAAATAAAATGTCTGTTCAATTACAGGGCTACTTTTTTGTGGACTTTTTTTTGTACAAGGTTCATTTTGTACAAGCTGTTCATTTAATGTACTTTAACAGACTGCTAAACTGAAGTGCTTCTTTTTCTTAACAAGCTTCAAATAAATGCTTAATCTAGCAGCTTCCCATAACCTTCATACTGAATGAGACTTCTGCTGACACTATTGAACAAAACAAGCCAGGTATTTTTTTATGATTTTGAAGTAAATAATTCGAGGATGTTAAGCATGGTAATGGTGGATGATGAAATGCTAAACAATTCCATAGTTAAAGAAGTGCAGCTTGTAATGCCACCTGCCTTCCCAAAACAGGGAATAAATGTGATTATTTGGAAATGCAATCCGCATTTCTGCTTCTTCATATCCAATAATTCTTTTAAAGCTTGCGTGTGCTATATCTCCTGTCTTCTATTTCCTATGCATTTTATGTCCATTTCCCTGGGCGCTCCTTATGAAAATCTATTTAACTTTGCTCCAGGACTTCTGGGTTCCTTGTCCAGCATACTAAAACCTCTCTCGGGTCCTTAGTTTACTCATTAACGAAGGATCACATTAAAACTTAACAATCACACCAACTTAATTAACATGGTAACGTAACTGGCCAATTAAACCACCAGGAGTACAGAGCTTGTTTAGATTTAGCTGCACACTAGAACAGAGGATCTACTGTTCAAACCAACATGCTTAAACAGGAGAACTGTGACCACAATGATGAACTGGTCAGCCAAAAGCCAGGTACAATTCCACCAACTGAGGATTGGTCAGGTATCATCCCATGGTGCTGCAACACTGGATCTTTGCTATGCTAACACCAGCCCCCTAACATCATGTTGTGTGCTGAATCCTATAAACCATTGGAGAAAAAAAAAACCTTCCTTCTGTATTCACACATACTTACGTAGTGTAGTTTGATTATCCATAACTGACAGCTGGTTATCTGTTTCCTTTCCGAACCTGGTTTCTCGCCAGTTTTCTTCCTCGTGTGACAGGGCATTGTTGTACAGCAACACAACAACGCACAATAACAATTTCATTTAATGCAAATTTCTCTGTTGAATAGATGATCACTTGGCTGGTCTCAAACCCATACATGTCTCTAGGCAACGTCTATTCCATTGATTGATTATTACGCGTCGCTATCGGCGTTATCAGTGTCAAAAGAACTATATCCGTAAATAGGATATTTCATATTTTATAGTACGTAAATACCACATTTGCACATACCTTTCGATTAAAGGCCCATTTGAGAGTGGCTTCACATGGGAGTGATTTAATTAATTTCGATCGCTTCAATTAGCCTCTCTGTTACTGTCTTAATTACCAGGACAAAAACGGGACACCCCGGTCTGAATTAGCGTCATGCTAGAGAATTCTGTGGCTTATTTTTATAGAGCGAGGTCAAATGTTTCCACTGTTCCGCTCTCCCTGAATTAATGAGAATGAATCTGCAAGGGTATTGAATTCAATCTGACAGTTTGTTGTTACTTAGCTCGTTCCTCTGATGCCAGTGTTCGAATGAGCGTCGTTGTGCGACTGCAGTTAGCATAGTATCACAGACTGCTGGTCCACAATATGATGACACCTTTAAGGGTGGCATGTTTGTACAAGTGGTTAGCACTATCACCTCACAGCTCCAAAGGCTCCTGGTTCAATAGTCCTGGATTCTGCCTGTGGGCACATAGTGTTTCTTCAAGGGGTTTTCCTATTTCCTTCCTAGACCCTACCAAAAGCAAAAGACCCTAATCCTAGGTATAGACGGAAAACAAAGAGGGAGCCATATGACCGATTGGTGCACCCGTCTAGGGCTGGATCCTGCCTTTTGTCTCGTGCTTTCTGTTGCATCGATGCAACCCTTATTTGGATATGGAGTGGGTATGAACATTGATATCCTAACCATATCCTATAAATCCATGCTATTAGATGCTATTGTATCAGAAATATATACAGTAAAACTTAAGAACTCTTAACCAAAGTGACACACTATCACTAGAACGGTAGAAAGCAGAACGGCATGTTGAGTCAAAGTAAACATGATCTTTCATGGACCAGGCACAAACACCAAATGGCCCGTGGCAGCTCGGGCGCTTTAATTAAAATAGATTGAAGAACAAGTGTTTCCATAGTAACAAAGTTGGGATGGGTTATTTCGTGGTGTCTGGGTTATTTTTTATTTCTTAGGAAGGGTTTTTGAGAGATGAGGTCATTGGCAGGGCCTGTTACCCATGACCTCTCTGTGACCATGATCCAAATATAGCTTTTGTAACTACAGAGTATTAGTAGCCTTAACTTGACATGCAATCTATATTAAAATGTGTCCAATGCAGCTTTGATTTGCATTGCATTGCATTTTGGTGCTTGAATGTTTGTGAAACCCTTGAGAAAAAAAGAAATAATTAAACAAATGAGACACGGATAGCGAGTACTTGGTTATTTATTTACTGAGGAAAATGATCCAATGTTACATATCTATGAGTGGTAGTTATTCATCCTTAATTTAATTTAATTTTAGCCCAGTCCTTTATACAGAACAGCTTCAACTTTCAACATTTCTATTGGATTAATATAAGGGAACTGACTCGGCCAATCCAAATCAATAACTGCATACGTCTCAACCTTTCTACGGTAGAACAACTCGTCGCTTTCTTGCTGCATGACCCACTATCTGCTGAGATTCTTTTCACAGACGGATGGTCCAAACATTTCCCAGACGTCATAGACGTGCTTACTAAATGCTTACCGTAGTAATGTCTAGTATAGTCGTTTGTTGTGATTCTCCATTTGCAAGTCCTCATCCACCCTATCTATCAACAAAAAGAGACCACCACAAATTAGACAGGGTACAAGTGTGTTTATAAACACGGTGTACACTCACTGATGTATAGCTGCTAAATGTTTTTTTCCCCCCATTTTAAGCGTGTTTATTCCGGTCAAGATGCCTGAAGCCTATTAATTATTTTTTATGGAACATTTTATTATTGGGGTAATCATTTAATGGCATTAATTGGAAACTGCGTAAACGCTGGACAGGAGTATGGTGTGCTGCCGGGACTGCAGTAGCCCCAAGCCATACCCTGTGTTGAATCGATAGCACATTTTGAATGAAATGGCAATTGCAAAATAGTTATTTTTTATAATACTTTATAATTTATAATTTTTAAAAAACTTAGACGATTGTTAAAATATTGAACTGTGGTGCAAGGCTGCAATGATGAAACATTTACATTTACTAATTGGCTAATTACTTGTGGAGAAAACTTAATTGATTGATTGATTGATTGATTGATTGATAATAAGATTGGCCAATCTACCACCCTCAGTGATTGGGGAAGCAGTACCCTTCTAAACTGGGGAATCGTAAGACGCAGTACCCTACTGGATATACCAAATCTCGTAAGGAGATGTGTAATGTGTGTGTGTGTGTGTGTGTGTATGTGTGTGTGTGTGTGTGTGTGTGTGTGTGCTTGTTAAAATGTTAAGAAGCTATAAAAAATAACCCAGGAGAAAAGAAAAAGCTATAATTTATGTTACTGTTTGCCGGTAAAGAATTGCAATTAATCACTTTATTCGTATGTCCACTGTGTGTGTGTGTGTGTGTGTGTGTGTGTGTGTGTGTGTGTGTTTGTGTGTGTGTGTGTGTGTGTGTGTGTGCTTGTGCGTGTGCGTGTGTGAGTGAGAGAGTGTGTGTGTGAGTGAGAGAGTGTGTGTGTGAGTGAGA
>JAYJMA010020003.1:0-12209 GCA_036873895.1 Parotocinclus cabessadecuia
TCTCTCTCTCTCTCTCTCTCTCTCTCTCTCTCTCTCTCTCTGTCTCTCTCTCTCTCTCTCTCTGTCTCTCTCTCTCTGTCTCTCTCTGTCTCTCTCCCTCCCTCTCACTCCCCCCCCCTTCCCCTTGCTTATAATGCTCACTTGTGCTCATTCAATCAAAGCAGCAGCAAACCAGAGCGAGGGACTGTGGGTACCAGTCCTTTTCCAGAGTGCACCATTGATGTGAGGCTGTGAAAGGTTCGGCTCTGATCAAATAAAGCCCAAATCTGAAGGCCAATGCAAGGTGGATTAATTAGGGCTAGTGAAGAGGATTCAGCACCCATTCCAAAATATGGTAAAAAACTAGGCCTAAACTTGTGATTACCTTGGGGTAAAAAGTCCTCTAACCCCAACACCCCAACAGCCTTTTCACCTCTTTTCATCTCATAATTGAAGTCTAATTAAAACCACATTTTATTACCTTTACCACTTCTCCAGCAAATGCTCACGGTTTATTTAAAGGTCCAGTGTGGTACACTCCATACGTTTGGGCACCTATGACCCATTTGCATGGTCCATTTATTTTGTAAACAGAGCAGAATTCCTTTGCATCGAACAAAATCCAGTTGAATTATTGCATATAAAGAAGAAATAAAAAAAAGTCAGACAGAAAAAAACATCCCCCCTATCTGCTACGAGACCTGCCAAAGCCTCCCAAGGGGAGAAGGGTAAAATAATTGCAGCATCCTTGTGATCTCGCCGCCAAAATGATTCTTATTATTGGTATGTGTTATTTTTTCATTATTTAAGATATTACTATTATTATTTTGAATTATGTTTGTGTACCATGAAAGGAAAAACGGTGGAGCTGTTTTTCACATGCCAGTTTGTGCTGGGTGACTAAAATACAAACTAAAATTGTATTCTAGTCCTTACTCTCCTAGGATAGTATACAGGCTATAGTCCAATGTCTTGTCCGTTTCCTTGATGTAAAAACATGACTGACCCGGTGAAACCTTTCATCTTCACCCAGAGAAGAGGAGTTCAGGTACTTCAGGGTTTTGTTCTAATATCATGGGGGTCAGTGGTAGGACATTTGCACCTCTGTTTATCGGTTCATATGTGGTCATAACAAGGTGCTAATTTAGGATTGTAAATAAATCATGTTGAAAATCCTACAGAAGAGGTTGAGCAGAATTTCAGTAGAGTTTGGGATAAAATAGCTGAGGAGAGGAATCTGGGGAGTTGCACATCAAACGTTTCCCCCCACCAAAATCCGGTATGCTTCCTTAGCTTGTCTATTTTTGTGTTCTGCTATCGTCACAGAGTCAGAAAATGATCTATCATCCTCAAACCTAAAGCAGGCCAGAGATCATGGCTAGTTATTCAGCCATTCAGCTACACAAACGTCTATCAAGAGACTGTACACACAACGCACACTAAGACACAACCACACTATCTCACTAGTATAGGGTTTTCGAGAATAATTTTGGATGCTTTACATTTTTTAGGTCTCAGTTTCCAGCCACTTCTTCACCTGAGGGTTGGGGATTAATTAAAGGTGCACTGTGTTTCTCTTACAGGACACTGGCGCACGTCGATTTATATGTTCCCTCAATTCGTAAACGAAAAGAATTTTCCCTTTGCAGGGAACAAACCCAGATTTATTTCAAAACATAATGGAGACATCAAAAACAGACACTGAACATGATGTACAGTGGGTCTTCATTGTGTTCAAGGTGTCCTGAGGTGGACTTGTTTGTCCAGCATATCCCACAGAGCATATCTTTTACAGGATAATGTCTTTATTGTTTTCTTAATAATGTGTGAGGACAGGTGCACGGAGTGCATGTAATATGCTAGCATAGACACCATAAATCAATTCGCATGAGAAACGCTCACCAGTCCAGCTAGAGGCGTAGGCAACCTGTTGATCTTCTTCACAAGGCATGGCTTAATACAACTCAGCAACCTGAAAGAAAAAAAAACAGAAAGACAGTCAAATATATTCTTTTAAAAACCCATCTCAGCTAGGGACCGTGGTGGCCTATGGTACTGGACTATGGACCGGAAAGTCCAGGGTTCAAATCCCACCTCTGCCAAAGTGCCACTGTTAGGCCCTTGAGGAACTCGAGTAGTATACTGTACTAGTGGTAACCTGACAAGCACTTAACCTTGAGTCGAATTGGCTACACCAGCTGCGACCTAGGATTCACTCCTGAATTCCACGTACGCGGTTCAGGCCAAGCAAGTGGCGCTTAGACGTTGCTCGAGGAGAACCCTAGCCCACGTGGTCCATATTACCTCTAATACCTCTCAAAGCAACCTTTGAATGGCCAAGCTTATTAAAGCTTAAGTATTGTTGCTGCCCATGTGTATCTCTTTACCTTCGCGTTCTACCATCTTCCGATCTGCTAACTAATCCCCCCTAAACCCCACTAATCAAATAAAAGGTTGTCCAAATTCCCGCTGAGAATCTGAGGGGTAACCTTTTGGCCGCCGTTTCGTTTTTGTGCTGCGAAGTAAAGGAGCGCTGGCAATCCCGTAGTTACCATAACAGTATCCTAACTCGACACCTGATCCATGCCACACCTCCAACCACGCGCCACTCCATGCCTAAACTCTAACTATAAGCCACGATTTTAGGGTTAGGTGGTGTTACGTGTAGCATTCGTTAGCCCCAGTAAATATTATGTCAGAGGCCGGGCCCCACAAAGGCAGTAAAACAAGGTGTTTGTGCGTGTGTACCCATGTTTATATTACATGGTTTAACTGCCCACCCCCCAAGAAATTTGAACTTAAAAAAAAATGTAATTAATTAATTCAAATCCTTGTAATTTTACTTAGTTTAAGGTTAGGGTTAGATGTTGCAGGTGTAGCATTATGTAGCATTATGTAGCTAGGGTAATCATTATGTCAATGGTGTGTGTGTGTGAGAGCGAGAGAGATTTATGCAGCAAAACCATAACAAGTCAGAAATGTCCAGAAAGTTTAGTCTCTAGGGACGTAATGAGATGTTTTTAGCAATGCTTTGAAGAACAGACGACACAAACACTGGCGTTAGCAAATTCAGATCTCTATCACGTTGTGTGTACGGAAGCTAAAGAAGCCGCCAGATAAAGCGCTGTGAGATCAGCACTTTATTTCAGACTAGAACCGGAAAGATAAGAGGGTACAGTGCGGTCTGGAGTGTGTGTATTAACACACGGTAACTGGCACACGGTGAGCTCATCTGTATTTATTTGCAAACACAAGTTTGTCTTTTTCAGCACTGTGGGGAATTACAATTAACAATTAAGTCCTCCTGTAGCTAATTAAAGCAGTTTTAAAAGACGGACTTTTCCTTGTGCAAAATGTCCATACAAAGTTAAAAAAAAAGCATTTTTAATCTTCGAGGAGACGCTTGGTCCCTACAGCGATATATAAACTTGACCCCTCCCACACACGCACACACCCACATGCTGAGGACAGAGTAGTTGTTAACAGGAGGATACGCCTCATAAATCTAAATTATTTGCCTCATGCATGGCTAAAGCTGAGCAGGACGACTCCTGCGAATGCAGTTAATTCATGTTACTCCTAAAGTTAACCTCAGTAACTAAAATCTTTTGGCTATTTTGTTTGTTTTTTTGTCTTTGGTGAAAAAAAAAAAGACTTGCCGGTTGCTTTACTGGGTGCTGTTTAAACTGGTGTGAACGCGGGGTTCGGGTATGCAGAAGTAACCTTAGTGTTTACGTTTCGCTTCAGTATAAGGCAGCTTGAGTTGATATCTCGTCTTTACCGTCTTTTCAGAGTCTCGTTTTCTTTTGGCAAAGAGACTGCTTACACCACTATAGCGTCGCTGACATGCGGAGTTTGTGTAAAAGGTGAGTGTGACAACTGATGCAGACTCACTCGCACAAGAGGATGCCATTATCCAGGCCCCCTCTGAAGTCCTTTTCCCCAAAACTTCTGCCAGTGACCGCCTAAAACACACACAGATACACAAACCTGTGAGTTCTCCAACCTGAGTCTTGTTGCAGAACGACCGTGTTTCGTAATCGTTCACAAACAACCCAGAGAAAACTTGCAACCGTCATTGGTTTCAGATCAAGAGTTTGAAAGGATGCAGCATGAAAGTGAAGGGTCTGACCCTGAGGTTTACACAGAGCATGTAAGGAGCTGAACAATAGACACTCGACCCTGAAGCAACTCATTTCATGGAGGTAGCACCACCACCACCACCACCCCCGGCCCCTGCGACCCCACCTCTCCCTTCCCTCCAGTCGACCTCCAAGGTTGTAGAGGTGCATGCAGTACACTGAATGCTTACAGATGGACCTAATAATCCCACCATAGCCGAATTCATATGCTCAAGCATCCAGCAACCCTAAATCTCTGATCCTAGAAAGACCTTGGGTCATGCTAATAATCATGTAAACCGCATACTCGTGTTTACTTGTTCAGTAAAAAGTAAGGATTTCTCCACCCATCTCCACCTTACTCTGATCTCGGTCGTCTCAGTCTGGGAATACGTTTAAATGAAGCCCAGAAGCAGCTAGAAGAATCTAACATGCCTCCCAGGTCTTCTTCTTCTAAGAAACGTTGCTTCCTTTGGGCTTGTTTCCATAGATCTGGCGCTTGCTTTTCAAGCGGGACCTGGCAACCCTAGAATTAAATGCAGCATCCGCAAAAGGAATGCCAAGCACCAAACTGACTGCATTAAAGGTTGGACTTTTACTGTGAGATCATTGGCCTTAAAGAACGGATCACTGACAAAACAAGCATATTGATGGAATGAGAACTGTCTTTTATGTGACAGAGCTAAAACTGGGTACCAAGAAAGATGGCAAAAACAGTATTATCACATTTGGTATGGTTTCCATTTTTGGATTACTTCCTCATTGGAACCGAATAGAATACGCTGAAATAGTAATCCAAAAAGCACATCATATGGGGGAAAGTATGTAGACACCTTCCTAAATAGCGATCTCTGTTATTTCAGCCACATCCTCTGCCAACAGGTTCATAAAATAAAACAGCAGCAAGAAATCTCCTTAGAAAAACAGGGGCGGTGGAAGGGAGTGTCCTGAACACCTCAGTGACACTTTCATGGGTTACTACTTCCAATTTGCAACGTCCACCTTACTGCTCTTGTCGTCTGTAACAAAGCCCCTCGAAATGCACAACGTACTGTCCAACATCAGAACCCAAATTCGCAGCGATATTCCAAAATCTAGCCCAACGCTAATTTATGGGCGTCCGCAAACCTTTGGCTATACGAGCTAGCTGAATTGCACACAGTTAGCAGAAGGTCTCTACACCCCATTGAAAGTCCTGTTTGTTTTTGAGAACGGTTCTGTTATTAAGGACGAGCGAAGGCGTATCTGCGTATTTTTGTCCACGGTGGCCTTGTATTTAACCCACATGGTCGCAGTCTGGTGACGCTGACGATGAGTGGTTTAGTATATCTCTTACAGATGTGTGTTATCACAATATTTAAACGCTGGCATCACAACAGAGAAACCTGAAGCAACCAGCCAAGACCTCCAGAGCGGGAACACGATACCCCATGACGGTACGCAAATCAATCCTGCACTGCTTTCACACAACTGCCTCACAGAGAAGAGTGTTTAAGAGTCTGAGACGCCTTGTAAGTTACAGTCTCTCTTTTTCAACCCAGAGCTATTAAGGTTTCGCTAAGCTTGTATTAACTTAACTAAACCCCTTTCCTGCTAAATTAGAGGACGAGGCTTGATTGGATTGCCCCTTAAGGCAGAAGCCTGTCACTTGGACAGAGGATGAACCTGAACTTGGGAATGTGTTTGTGTTGGAAGGATGGGTTTTCTCTCCTCATCTGTAAGCCCAGTGGTAAGGAACTGGGGAATTTTCAGGCTGCACATCCATGATGTGACTCCGGTTCTACCCACATCCTAAAGCTGCTCTAAAGAATTGAGATCTGGTGACGGTGGAGGCCAATTGAGTCAAGTGAACTCATGTCCAGATGAGATGCGTCCTGCTGGAAGTAGCCATCAGAAGATGGTACCATTAGAGTGTTTCTACAAATGAAGAAGCATTCGAATTCTGAGGTTCCATTGTATTTATAGCTTAGTGCTGCCTTCCTCACTATATTTATTATATAATTATTATATTTATTCATAGAAAAGAAATATTCATGCCTATACGGGTCTAAAATCCATCCAGTTTTACCTAGCAAAGCACTGGAACTCTGAAAAGCAGGTGAAAGTGAACCATGGCCCAGCCCAAAACGTCCACCCTCGTGCTCTCCCCGCTCAGGACACCCCGGGTCAGTCACTGAGACAGTGGAATGTCTCGTCTTTGTTGTTGTGAACTGGAATGCGTTTCCCAGTGTGCAAAGACGTTTCCTTTCCTTCACATTCCAAGTGCAAGTAGGATATTTTAATGACATAACCGAGGCCAATCTGGTGGATTCACGTCCGGGTTTACTGCTTCCCTTTCTTTGTTATGTTCTACGAAAAAGCGGGTTCTGGTTCAGCTCATCATAAGGAACAGAAGCAGGTGAAAGCAGAGCGGATGTTTTCTTGAGAGAGACTAGCCATATTGTTAGATGGAGATGGATCTAAAAGCTAAACAATACTGGAACGTGCAAAACGGATCCACCTTAGAAAGCAATCGTTGAATGCGCATGAAATGAGAGGCTCGAGTGAATGGAAGTCGAGATAAAGATCTCCAAAGAGATTTGTCCACCCCTGGCCTCGATGTGAGTTTGTCAGGAGCGCAAAAGTAGTCCATTTGTTATTTGACACGATTTGTCAGCATTCATAAATTGACACTGGACCGGCACTGAGCAGAGTGCTGGTCTGAGGTCGGTAGAAGGGCACTTGTGGGCGCAGCAGTAACCCAACCAGAGTAGTGACATGACAGGGAGTTCATTCACATGCACTCGATTGTCTTGAAAACCGAATAATTGGAATTATTTGCTTGTTACTTGGGTTTTTCGGTTCTCGACGTTAACTCTTTCCAGAATGCTCGTCAAGAATTCGAAAAAAACGACTAACAGGCAAATCATTTCAATAGTGAGTAATGCAAATTGAATTGATCCATTCCAGGATCTGAAATGTCTCCTTGTATAAGGAGTGGGAGTTGGATTGTACAGGAACTCCCTGCTTTATGGGGATGTGTTCCAGCAAATCAATCACGGGTTTAATATAGTCTACACCGAATCGTAGCGGAGCTTCTTACACATGGACTGTGATGGCTTAGTGGTTAAGGTACTGAACTACGGACCAGAAGGTCCAGGGCTCAAATCTCACCTCTGAACCAGCAAGGCCCTTTACCCACAATTACTTGGATTGTAAGTCGCTCTGGATAAGGGTGTTTGCTAAATGCTGTAAATGTAAAGTACACGAGGTATCAGTGCATATATTTATATACGAAATTAATATTTACTCATCTTAAAAGTGTAATTATTATACATACATTCATCAATTTGTTTAATACACTGCTTTGAAATAAGCCACTACATCTGTTAAAGTTAGTCTAACAGCCAGCCATTTGCTGATGCTTTGTTTTATTAATCACGACTTCGCCAATGTAGCCAAGAGCCACATCTGTTCAGTCATAAAAGATCATTTGCTCGACTCGCTCGCTGTTTATTCCGGATGAACAGTGAGGAGGGAGGCAGTGCTGGAATCAGTCGTGGAATTAGTTTATCCATAATCATAAGTCAACTTTCACATAATCCTTATTTTATCCTTAAAAATACAGTCGGAATAAAGACGCACAGACCGTAGCGAGATTACCTTATAAAGAAACCTTTACGCTTCAAAAGAACATTACAAAAGAATTTCACACAAATGTAATGCCCCTGGTGCGAAGGCTTTCAAAATCGTCCTGAATTGTGCATTCAATCTGGGAATGCTTTTATTGTTACAAATCCTTCTGAACGGACGCCAAACGAAAAGTAACACATCGACATGAGAGAACAGAATCCCTGTGAACTGTTTTTGCAGACGGTGATGAATTTTTAATTCTAAAGGTTTCAGTCTGTACACGCCTCAGCGATGGCTGTCAGGGAATTTCTTCCTTTAATGTTTTCTGATTACAACAAGTGGTGGCAAGGCAACGCAAGGCAAATAATATTTATGGAGAATTAATCCGAAGGTAAAAAAAAAATCACCTGACATATTACATCTACACTAAGTTCTGCACCCAAATGACAAACTTTACCATGAAGTGTCCCATTTACCTTTTCGGAATTACACGGAGTCACTCACAACTGCTGCTTTCTTTGTTCAGCAGTGAAGAAGTTTCCATTAAAAGAAAAGCTGTACAAAAATCCATGCTGTTATTTATCATTCTTAGACAAAACTAATTGGAATCGAAAGTGCAACTGTTCAGCCCATAACTGAAAACTAGATACTAAGGCTTAAGCGTTTCAGCCGAGATTTTAAAGAGGCCAAGGCTGTATGGAGGCTGATGAGGGCAGAGCAGGAGCTGCCAAGAGAGTTTCTGCTCTATTTTCTGTTTTTAGACATTGGCTGAATCTTCCAACTTCACTGATATCATGAGGCTTTTGCTTTAACATCTTGAAAAAGACTTGATCCAATACATAGTGACATCCACCAATGGCCGTGTTTCATCCGCTCTTATGTTTCTTTTACGGTGTGAGCAAAACAGAAGTAGTTTCCCAAAGGAAAGTCACATTGATAAGTGGGGAACATGCCAGTCTAACTAAAATTTGGCACTTTAGAGTTGCGTGTTGCACCAACGCTACCTGCTGCCTCCTAAATGCCACAATGATAGCCAGTGTTACCACATGCGCATTTGTCAAAAACATAACAGTCCAAACAGTATCAATCACTGCACTTGCAATATTTATCCAAACCAGCCCTAGATGAGGTAAGCACAGGTTCAGTTTTGGCAAGTAAAGGTCCCTAATCTTGGCCATTCAAAAGTTATTTGTGCTATGACAGCAATTAATATTTGTAAGACAAACAAATCTTCATTCTCATTCCTGCGTCGCTACCAAATATTTTTCTCAGGGCAAAAAAAAGTCACACCTCGCCATTTCCATCTGTCTTCCTCCAGTCATGTTCAGGTACATGACCATTCACAGATCAGGTGTAACCTTGCTGAGTTGCAGGCATGGGTCCTGTAAGTCATGCAAAAAAACTGCTTACAGTGCTTACAGCGGCGTCAGTTTATTTTAGAATTAGTTTAGTTTAGTAGTAGGTTAGTAGTTCGTAGTGGTTAGTAGTGGTTTTAGTAGCTCCCTGTCTCAAAGGCAAGGAACTACTCAACTTGATCCTTAACTGGTCCAAATAAAATGGCTCAATGACAGGTGATAGTTCGGCGCCACAGAAGACGGGATGACCTAGAATCATGGAGAACCTGGCAAGGCTCTACACTGACAGCCTGAGGAGCCTCTGGTAAGGTGGAAACATTCATCCAGAACAGGCAGAGAGAACAACCCAAACTTCTGGCACAAGGATTGATCAGGAACGGAAAACCAATGCCCTACAACTCAGCTACATCGGTTCGTATCCCACCACTGACAAGTCAAGGGTTCAGTGGTGTTTGTTGGGGTGCATGGTTCGCTCAGCACAGAAGGTCCGGATGATTAGTGGATTTTATTTGCGTCTGTAGATAATGTGCTAATAAGGTAAAAGAGCTTCTGAGATCCAGCTGTTGTGATCATGAACTCGACCAGAAACCTCTGATATGACAGCCAACAAAAACCACAGCTTTTAATAAAGATGCTATCTTAAGCTTCAGATGCTGGGGTATGCACCACGTGGCACAACATGGCACGAACTCCAGACTTCTGTTCCAATTTCATGGAAATGTTTTCCCCCTTCGAGAGCCAGATAAGCAACCTCACGGTTTTATCTTTGCACGACATCATGACAGCAGAGCAGCCAATCTGTCACAACCCATCCTCAGACAGAACCGGGTTTGCAAAGAGCTGAAGGTTGCAACTTATACTGTACACGCTCGTGACTGAGCCTAGTCGGTATGATTTATAATAATCACCATGGACACCAGCTGGCTGCAGATCTTCATTTATTAGTACTGGTCTCTGGTATGGCGACGGTGGCTTGCTGTGTGTGCTGAAGTGTGCGTAATTCTGATGAAACAAAACCAAAAATGACATCTGCATTTTTGTGCGAGTTCATCTGACGTTCCATTTACACACTCAACCGGTTTCAAAGAAACAGGAAAAAATTCTGATTCAAATAATTCTGATGGAACAAAACCAAAAATGACATCTACATTTTTGTGCGCGTTCATCTGACGTTCCATTTACACACTCAACCGGTTTGAAATAAACAGGAAAAAAAAACAACTACAAATA
Source organism: Parotocinclus cabessadecuia (assembly GCA_036873895.1). Classification (NCBI taxonomy): domain Eukaryota; kingdom Metazoa; phylum Chordata; class Actinopteri; order Siluriformes; family Loricariidae; genus Parotocinclus; species Parotocinclus cabessadecuia. Next base: position 10,298 of record JAYJMA010020003.1, read on the forward strand.
CAGGGTTACACCATTTATATTTGTATTTTCTATACAGTAACAAGTGGATGATTAGATCAACAAATGATTCAACTTTATGGTGCCTTTAAGGGCGTTTGAATAAGAATCCATAGTAAAATAAATTGACTGACAGTTTTAATTTGAACTGTCACAGTTTGACCATAAAGTTTACATGATTTTTGATGGTAATTTGGCCATTTCATGGTTCTACTGTCACCTGGGAACAGCAGGAACGTTTTTAACTCTGGCGGTTTCGTCTTCCTTTATCCAAAAACATGAAGAATTATCTCACACAGGTCAAAAGTTTGCTGTTACTTCTTCAATATGGCGCTATACTTCTGAAAAAAAACAAGCATTGACCAGCATCAGATCCATCGTGTTACTGGTTTTGCTGGTTAACCAGCATAACCTTGCTGGCAAAGCTGGTTGCCCAGTGTGATCTTGCTCGTTTTGTTGTTCAACCAGCATGCACTGATCACCACCATCCAAAAAACAGAAAAGATCAGCGTGTGCTGGTCACCAGCATCCCCAGTAAAGACCAGAATGTTCTGGTCACCAACATCCTCAGCAAAAACAATGTTCATCAGTCAAAAGCTCTGGCAAAATCACTTTGGATCACACGCTATTGAAAGACTTGACATTTTCTTTAAGTTCTCCTGAGGAAACACGACACTAACTACAACAAGAAACATTTAGCCGCATCCAAACACTTCAGGATTTCAAATCTGCACTTAAGGACACCAAATGTCTGCATCACCTCTGCGTTTTTGCAAACCCCTTCCCCTGACAGAAAGCATTGACAGTATTCAGAGGCTTTAAAAATGTGCTGTAAACTGTAAAGTTCGAAATTTGACCATCAAGTTCACAGTTCTACTGACGATTTTGATGGTCATTTGGCCACTTCGTGGTTCAAGAAGACACTGTCTGAGCCAAGTCTGCATGGTGTATCTAGTAGGCTAACAGCATATCAAAGCTGTTGTTTTTGTAAAACGGGGCATGTGGCTTGCTTAATACAACAATGACCACACAGTGTAACTACTAACGTTAGTTAGAAAGCACTGTTAACAACACCATAAGCAAGGTCGCGGTATAACCTATACTGCTAAAGCCTTGTAGCATGTAAAAAGTCTTTAACTGCTGTAAGTTAGCTAAAAACACTAAGGGTAACAGATTTCCAAACATTAAACTTTTTAAAATCCAAAAGGCTCAATGTTTCTATCAATCCAATCACCAGGGCTACAGTTCAAGGCAAGCTGAGGGACATATGGAGGGTCTGTGGGTAGCTCTTTACATTTTTCTATTACCACACCGTGCAACTGCTAATGTTAGCTAGGAAAGCAAGCTAAACAAACCTGAGAGGCGCATTCCACAGCCTTGAAAGAGTTGTAAACATGTAAAATGTGTTTTACTATGAGAAAAACACATCATTAGATATAAAGAGGAATGTTCATACGTATTTAAAACACTTCAGGAAGAGAATTTGATTCATTTCGATTCTGTGACTACCAATTCCCAGCTAATACAGAACATGGGCTAGAAGACAGCAGTCTTTTCGCAGATTATCGCTGTTTCGCGGGTTTTTGTGGACCTTTTACATTTAAAAAAATCTCCAAAATGTATTACAAATATGAATTCTAGCAATAAATAAATGATATAAATGCTAAAATATGAGGATTGACAGTAAATAGCCGTTGTTAATACTCAGTGTGTAGGATATGAGGTGCTGTAAGCTCAGTACGGACGGAGCAGGTGTGATACGAGAGTGATGGGAGTGTTAAGGGAGTGTTAAGTAAAGAGAACGTTCCAGTACTTCAGCGTGTTGCCTAAATATTTACCAGTTAAAAACACTACAATAGAGTATTTACTCAGCGGATGAATACTCACCAAAAACGAGAAGTAAGACCAGAGCGTC
>JAYJMA010020023.1:0-26007 GCA_036873895.1 Parotocinclus cabessadecuia
GGAAATTTATATGCTTTTTTAGTGTGTGCGTTATTTGTTATGTGAATGTGCTACAACATCTAGGAAAGCTTTTAATAAGCATGAGTCCTTATGAGGTCCCAGAAGTCATCCATTAGTCACCCACGTTGCCCTATTGTGTTATTTCTAAATGCTATTAGCAAATAATGTTGCATTAGCAGCAGATGTGCAGGTGAAATTCTGTTTGACTCTGTATATATTTGCAATTCAATTGTATTGTATGGCAATACTGACAATTGTATCCAAATAATTCATGTTGAGGTAAACAATGAACAATTTCATAATAATAGTGCCAGTTGTTTTGCAGAAACAAACATGTCAATCTCCATCTTGAGCTAAATAAAATGTAACTCAGTGACCTGATCACACACAGTATGAGTTTGTTTTGGAATGAATTTGCCTTACTCAAAATGCAAATTGAATGAGGTCTCTTTCTTCTAAACATGAACTGTACCAATAGCAATATTAATTATTCAAAAATCGTTTTGTATTCCACTGTTTTCGTTTTACTTCCAATTCTGTGAAGACAGTTCTGCCAGGATATGACTGATGATGTAATGCTCCCTCCCCCACAGCCTGTATTCTGAACTTTATGATAGTTTTATGTTAAAATACTGCAGTATGAATCCATGAATCAGCATGCATACTGGGAGAATCCTTGCACTTTCGGGATGAGTAGCATTATCATAATCATCATCTTTTCCTTTCTCCAGATCCATAAAGCAAGTGTAGAGTGAAGTGGCAAACTCCTGTGCCCTCTCAACCATCTGCGAGAGAGTGAAGAGTTGGTCCACTGGTTACACGTCCAGGGCGAAATCTGCATTCCTCCTGTATATGAGGTTCACCTATAGGATGAAGTCTTCTGTCCAGTACCCTTGCATAAACCTTCCCAGGGAGACTGAGAAGTGTAATGACCCGATAATTGCCAAACACTCTATGGTCCCCTTTTTGAAAATGTAAACCACCGCCCCAGTTTGTCAGTCCACAGGTACTTACAATGCCTATGTGATATTGAAGAGGTGTGATAGCTAAGACAACCTCCCTATAATAATGGCAAATCTCATTCACTCCAGAAGCCTTGCCTCCTGAGGAGATCCTCAAAATATTCCTTACAATAGCTGACATAACTCTCAGTCGAGTGCAGAGTTTCACCATACTTGCTGAGCACAGCTCGGACAGTGTCCCCCTTTCCATCCTGAGCTGTCAGTGCATCTTCTAGAATCACTTTGAGGGTGCTTGAAAGCAGCCCCATGGCCTTTCTGAACTCCTTCCACACTCTGTTTAGCTTCAGCCACTGCCAAAGCTGCGGCATTTTTGGCATGTCGGTACCCACCCACTGAATCAGCCCAAAAAGCCTCCATTTTCTGCTTTTGACAGCTTCCATAACCTCTGGTGTTCACCACCCAGTTCTTGGGTTGCCACAGTTACAAGAATAAACAAGCTTTAGGCCACAGCAATAAGCAGCCACTTTGACAAATGAGGTTTTTAATAGAGTCCATTTAGACTCCTTGTCCCCTACCTCCTCTGAAATGTGTGCGAAGTTTTTGAGATGGTAGTTGGAATCAATGCAGATTGATGTGTCATCTGTCAGCCTTTTCCAGCAAACCTTCACTACACTTTTGGGTCTACTACGTCTGTAGAAAAGTTTCACCCACAATCTGATCCAACTTACCACCAGATGGTGGTCAGTTGACAGCTCTGCCCCCCTGTTCACCTGGATGTCCAGAACACATTCCCTTAACATAAAGTTGATCAATTACCTCTGGTACATGTGCCCTGGATATATTTGAATATGGTTGTTATGGACAAACCCTTTCGTTTACTGGGACAAACTTTCACTGTACAGACACCATCCATGAACTTGTGTGTATCCCCACACCTGCTTAACTCCTGAGAAGGAAAGAGTACATCCCCTACCAAGGAGTCTGGTTCCAGAGCCCACACTGTGCGTGGAGGCCCACACCAGCTCCAGCACCTTCCTTCAACTTCCCAAATGCCAAGAGCCAGTGTGTGTGTGTTTGTGTGGGTGTGTGTGTACATGTGCAAAAGTGTCCTTGTTTGCGTGCCAAACAATTGCGCCTAATTGCGCTTCAAGCAAATGCGCAGCAGTCTAAACACAAGCTCACAAAACCATTGACTTGGGTTTTAAACCAATTATGACTTAATGACTAATCTTGACAATCAGATCGGATGTCACATGCAATGCTTATGACTGTGAAAATGAGCCCCCGACACAGAAGATGCAAGGATAACATTTGAAAAAAAAAAACTTTTTCTTTAAGTGCATCAGATTGCCTATTATGTGAACACTAACTTAAACATATAAAGTATGGAATATCTTAACCTCTACTTAATAGTATCGTATTTAAATAGGTGCATACTTTTTTAAACTATGCCCAGTCAGTTTTCTGCAGTTAAATAAAATCATGTTCTAGTTATGCGTGGGGAGCCCATGCTCTGTCTGTGCTAAAACACACCCATATCCCTGGACTTGAGAGAACTTTGAAACTAAAACAAAATCAGAATGGTTCCTAGTGGTGAGATTTTTCACTGGACGTAAATGCCGTAAAAGCTGGTTTCAGAACCCACTTGCTATCGGTGGTACACAACTCAGACGAGTAATCTGATTAACAGGCATCGCTTTACCAGAGACAGGACATAGACCAAGGCTAAGCCCTGGGAATCAGTTATTTACAAAAGGGGTCACATTGAACTGTATCATGCTTCTGGCAAGGTAGTGATTGTCAATTGGATTGCGAATTGTTTCCATTGGGCAGGATTTTCCAGTTCCTCTTACCCTTCCACCAAGCAGGGCATGCTTATTTGATTCTCCAGGAGTATAGTAAATGGTAATTCTGTATATGAAATTCACTTTCCTATCCAAACTAAAATAATAATTTAGTTGCATTGGCGTAATTATTGTAGAACATAATGCTAATTAGAATTTTTGATTAGTTACATATTACTGTCTGCTGTGATGAGGATCACAATGTCTACACGTACAATGTATTAAACATTTGGATTTTCTTTTATGGCTAGTGAGGTCCTTTTTCTGGAAAATCAGACGTAATATTAATTGCCTTACAAGTCTCTGCTGCAAATAAATAGCAAAAATGAGATAAATAAAAAATTAGGAAGAAAGTTGAGGACAACCAATAACAATAAAATGAAAGCAAGTAACAACGATGCACTTGCACTTTTTAAAACCTCTTTCGCTTTGATTTTCTGGAGGCAAGAATAAGTCACCAAAAGACAGCTTGCTGTTTACCTCAGAGTTGACATTGGTTTGGCCAGACCAGTCATGCATTCCTGGACCATGGAACCCTGCATGACGATTTTAATCAGTTTCTTATGTAAATTTGTAACTTTTTTAATAACTCTTGTGTTGTGGATGTTTCGCACAGGTGCTTGAAAGCAAGTTGAAGGAGTCTGCTTGAAGTGTTCGTTTTTGCTGAGCAAGTAAATAAGCTTCAGTGCTTACAATGGGGAAGTTTTGGTTTTTACTGCTACCAAGGTCTCTCATACAATATTGGTCTGATAGTATATCAGTTCAGAGGGTGATGTTCTCATAAATGTTTATTTGCATTATGTCCCTTCAGGAATATTTGTAGATATTTGATTTGTTGCATACATATAGAAAGCCAAGGAAATCAATAGGTTTTGGGTAATTACTGAAGAACATTTTTTTTTTTAGCGTGGGTTGCACTAATTTGTTTACCCTCTTCATGCTAGCACCATGGCCTTCACTGAAAGAAATGTTGAGCTGCTTATTCAGAATCAGTCATGACATTCCAATATCTGTGTATTCAAAAGATGCCAAGAACCAGAAAAATGTTCCTTTACCTCTGGGATATATTATAGACTGGCCTACAAGTGCGTGTGAGCTCCGGCTCGCCTTTTCGCGTTCCGGAGTCCCCCCCCAGTGCCTCGCGATTTGGGAGACGTCCCAAATCGCCACCTCATCATGCTTTAGTCGTATTTACCCACATTCCTGTATGGATCTGCCGCTTCATTCCCCGGCAGCTGATGGCTCCTGGGAATCGCAGCTGGTAGGGGCTGCCCCCCGGACCTGTGGCTCATGTAGCTCGCATCCTGGGTCTGTGGCCGGAGGAATCGCTTCCGGACCCTGGCCACCATATGCCGCCATATAGTCGTTATCAGCGCCAAACCCCATATCCCGCCGTAAAAGGCAGCCCCCTGGCGTTCACCGTGGTTATTTGCGCACTGCTCCATTTGGGATGCAACTTAGCTGCGCGCCTTTTCACCTTTTAGTTTTCATGCATTAGAGAGCCTTTCGCTCCTTTTTTTCCCTATTTTAGTTGGTCATATATTATTTCCCCATTATTATTATAATACGCTGTGGGTTTCCTTGGTCCCTCATACTTGAGTCCTACCACATATCGCAACATTAACCAAAGCGAAATCTGCATATTTCACCTCAGTCATGAAGCAAAATAAGAATAATCATAGATTTTTATTCCAGATTAACTAAACACATCACAGAAAGTGACTTTGGAGTACAGCATGATTTAAACAGCAATTACTTAGTGACTTTCCTTAACAATAAGAAAACTCTCATCACATAACCATCTATTCAGCAACCTTCTAGATATGGCACTAATGTAGATGTCTATTTAGATAGCTGTAAATCATGACCAAAATCTTTACCAATTACTAAAACTGAACTTTCCACACTGATCAGCTCGTCTAGGTCAGCAACATGCTTATTAGATCCAATTCCTACATATTTACTCAAAGAATTGATACCTAGTATTATTGAATCACTGCTTATTATTTTAAGTTCATCTCTATAACTCATGTATTAAAAGACAGTTTCTTGGTTTAAATCCTATCTGGCTAACCGGTACCTGTTTTTATGCTCTAAGCTCTCAAAAGTAAAGTACAGTGTCTCTGTGCATGCTACCTCTGTGCTCAATTTTTTGTAAACATTCATGGGTGGGCTGAACCAGGTCTCGGTCCTCCTGGTCCTGACTTGTGCATCCTTTTCTTAGACTAAGGGCAGAGCTGGGGGTTCATAGTCAAAGATTTATAGTGTTCTGGGATTTTAGGTTGCTGTCTTTTTGCCTCCTTAGTGCAATCACTCAGGTTTGTTGATTGCTGAGGAGGTGGGTTATGCTTAATTCTTACAATCAACATCTAAGCAACCCAAGGATGATGGGTCCTTTTTTGAGTCTTGGTCCTCTCAAGGTTTCTTCCTTGCAACAATTAATCAAATTTCCGTAGCTCAACTTGCTCAATTTGGCCTTGACCTTGTAAGATAACATAATATTGTAAAGCTGCTTTGAAACAATTTTTATTTTATATAACAATTTATTTATAAAATAAATCTAGCTTGAAATTGTATTCCTTGATGCCTCAGATGGTGCTGTGTTAACAGTAGCAGTTTCTTTTAAGGGTTTAGGTGGAGCTTAAATAGTTGTGCAATGAAAATGTTTGTCATTGTCCCCAGATAAAAGTTATTTGATTTCTAAATGTATTCTGAACTGTTCACGGTAGGATGTGGCATGGTGGCACAGTTGTTAACACTGCCACCTCATATCCCCAGAGACTCAGGATAGGGTCCCGGCCTTGAGTCTATTCCCATTTTATCTAATGATATGTGGTTAAATGGTCTCTTTAAAGTGTCCCGAAATGAGTGTGTGTGTTTGTATGGTTTGGAATTGGTTAGGACAGATATAATTTAAAAATTAATTGAATAATTCAGCTAGCTATTACAATGTATTTTATGATTCTTTTTGTATGTGTGAATAAGTAAGAATAAGGCTGTCACAACTGTAGCAATATTGCAGTTTCCTCCTTCATTTGCCTTCCATAACTGTACATAGGTGTGCATAAGCCAATATGATGTGCTGTGTGGAATTTGCTGGTGGGACCTGGAAATGTTATTGCTCTCTTGGCAATAACTCTCAGCAGAAGGAATGCAATAGTTGGTGCCATCCGGAGTATTACCTTTTTCTTTGTGAAGAAGTTAAAGGAGAATTTTTTTCCACTCTGACTCAAGTTACCTCAAGCTGTCACTGTTTCTAGGACTAATCTGTCTGCTAATGTATTAAATGGAAATGTGAAATTAGCTGGGATTGGACGATTGATAAGAAGTTTGGGAGTTCAAGTTTCAGCAGCTTCTGCATTGTATGACTTTTGAGAAAGACTCTTGCGTTGTACTTTGGTATAATTTATTGTACGTGTTCTTAATAAGTTACCTAATATACTTTACTATACTGTATATGTTGCAAAAGTAAATGCCATTATTTTGAGTAGTTATCAGTTGTCTTCTTTAAATAAACCACTTTAATGAGACTTGGAATGAGACCTTTATTATTTTGTTTTTAACAATTTTCTTGAAGATTAATAGATTTATCAGATAGTTTAAAGGTGTCATGGACATTGGCTTAAACTTCATATGCATTTTTATATTCACTGTTGAGCCTGCTTTTCCTCCTAAAGTAAAAGATAATGTGCAATAACAAAAAATACCTCAACTACAATAGTTGTTATTCCTAGTCGCAAGATGTACATTAGTATATCCATGCTAACAGGGACTGTTAAATGTGTGAGTAAAATGTGATAAACACTGTAGCCTGCTAATTATTATATGCTTCATGAAGAGCCCTGTGTCAGACCTTTTTTTCCTCTGGCATGATCTGACTAAAAACAAAGCAGCAGAAAGCACAAACAGTAACATCTGATAAGAACAAAAAAGGGGGAATCTGGCAAATACAATTCTTTTAGAATACATAAACATTGTGACAGGCTTTGAACTACAAATGCAGCATTTTGCATGATCAGAGAATCAAATGAAGGATAATCAAGTAACTGTTGAACAGATTTTGATTAGTGCTCTGTTCAGGCAAAAATAAACATTTTATAGCCTATTCTTTGAAACAAAACATGTTAATTCACTTCATTCACTTAATTCACACAGTTTTCAGTTTATATATAAATGAGCACATTGAAGCCATTAGAGACCTTTTTGTCACTAGCTAATCTTTTTTTGTCACTAGATAATCTGCACTCAAAAAGGGAAACACGGATACATGCATTTCTCTATTCTCTAGACACTTAGCATACATTGTTTTTTTTTTTTTTTTTTACAGATTTTATGAATATAATCGATTAAATTAATGTATATTTGTGAATCAGTATTATGTTCAGGGTTGCCTGGAGATCATATGGCATCAGTGCTTGTTAACTTACTTTGTGGTCTTAATCAATAAGTAACTACTTTTTCTCTTTTCTCTCTGAGTGTATGTTCCGGCTACCAGTTCCAGCTTCTCACCACTTCTGCATCGCTCTACTGGTCCCCATTAACAGAAACTAGTCCCACCATGCCTGGGCCCCATCAGAAAAAAGCAACATCCTCTCCATCCTTTAATTTTCAGTGGACAAAGTGCCTCCAAAGTGCCTCCAAGGACTTCCCGCAAGATCCTAAAGTGACTCTATGTATCGAAATATTTGTTGATATGCATAGTTTTTACATTATTTTACGTATCATTTTATTATTTACTTAGTTTTACTATTGATATAAACTTCATTAGTTCAGTCAACATTGAATCCACCCAAGGTCAATGGGTCCCTTTTTGAGTTTTGGTCCTCCCAAAATTTCTTCCTTTCTCCCTATTCCTTGGGTATTTTTTCCTTTCCACTGTTGCCTTAGCCTTGCTTTTGGGATTGGCCTTTTAAGATAATATAATATTGTAAAGCTGCTTTGAAACAATGCTTCATTGTAATAATTGCTATATTAAAATCTGACTTTGCTTTATAAAGTCTCCAGTTTCAGTGTGTTGCCCTCCTCTATTGCCATAGAACCTGTAAACAGGGTGAGTCAAAAGACACAGGACACCCTTTTATTCAAGGGTTCAAGGATTCAAGGAGGCTTTCATGTCATTCGGATCACATGTGGTACATGAGGTGGAACGAAATTGAATACTCAATGTCCAGTTTTACACCCAAGAACAAGCAGTGCGTATGAACAAAAATAATAGTATATAAAAAATTGAATAATCAGGGTGCTATGTGGAGGGTAAATAAGAGTAATAAAATAAATAAAAAGAGACAAGGTGCAGGTAACAACAGCACATATCACAACAGCACGAGTAACTAGATGTATAAGGTTATGTGTGCAAAGTAATATAGTAATAGCACTGATTCAATGTAGCGGCATAAATGGTTAATGACATGAATAAAGTGTCAGTGGACAATGAAAGTGATTCTTTATAGTGATTGTCTATTGGCAGTTTAATAGTCTTACAGCTTCAGGAAAGAAGCTGTTGTCTTACAGGTAAAGTTCCGCAGCTGAAGGAAGAAGGAAAAAAAGTCTGTGTACTGGATGAATGGGGTACTTCATAATGCAGGTGGCCCTCTTCCTGAATTTGGAGGTGTAAATATCAGTGTTGGTGGGGAGGCTGACTCCCACAGTCCTCTGTGCAGCCTTCTCCACCCTCTCTGCAGCAAAGCAGCTTCAATTCCTTGCTGTGATGCTAAAAAACAGAATGCTCTCCACCACACACCTGTAGAATGAGGACTGAGCCTCCATGTCCAGCACGCCTCAAACGCCTGAGGAAGTAGAGGTGTTCATCTGACTTTCAAATTGGACTTGAAGTGATGTTGCTCCAAATAAAGCGATTACTCAGCTGCACACTGAAGTACCTGTAGCTGTCAACACTTCCACCACAGAACCTCCTATGTGCAGGAGGAGGAGGGGACGGGTGTGTCTGCCTCTTCTGAAGTCCACAATTATCTAATCTGTCTTGTTTAAGTTGATGCAGAGATTGTTTTTCCTCCACAAACTCTCCAGGTGTTCCACCTCCTGTCTATAGTCAGACTCGTCACTGTTTGTGAAGCATTCCAACCACTTTTATGTTGTCTGCAAACTTTACAATATAAATGCTCGGATGGCTAGCTGAGCAGATATATGTGAGCAGTGTGAACAGAAGGGGGCTCAGAACACAGCCCTGAGGGGAGCCGTTGCTGAGAATAATAGTGCAAGAGGAGATGTTGTTGATCCTCATGGACTGTGGCCTGTTAGTCAGGAAGTTCAGGACCCAATTACAGTGGGTTTGTAAGCCAGGGTCTGGAGAATCATGGTGTTGAATGCAGCCCAAAAAGAACATACGGATGCAGGAATTCTTACACTCCAGTTGGGTGAGGGCAGTATGGACCACAGAGGTGATGGTGTCCTCTGTGAATCAGTTCTTCCAGCAGATGTATAACCATCCAGATCCAGCTCACACTCGTGCATAGCAGCCTTACTGAAAACCTGCTAGACTATGAAAGCAGTCGTGTCTATGGAAGTAGTGTCACCATCCCTGGGCCACAAAGCAATGCAAAGAACATGCTGAGTCTGCATCTGTTCCATGCTCCAAACATCTATTCTAATCATCTGCAGTATATACCATTCAGTGTCTTAATATTATTCCTTACATTTGATTATTATCCCTTAAAAATGATTATTTAAATTTAGAGTCTTTATATTATCCCTCTACTCTGAAAAAAAAAAATAGTTGGGTGTTTTATCTGTGATTTGTTTGATTACAACAGTGTTAAAAAACAGATGGGTGAACATCAATAAATTTGGTAATTTCATGATTTTTGCCATGGGTAGTACATGATCTGGGCATAGATATATTGCATTTAATTGAGTTTCAAACTGCAAATAAAATACATGACATTTTATTGTGGTGAGTTTTTATCACTTTTACTGGCTTGTTTCACAGATACTAATACCTGTTATTCTTCAAGTAGTAATATCCATATGTAACTGGGAAGTGCAAGTATTTTTGTGTTGTATTCTGTATGTAAATGCACACTGCTCACAAAAATGAGGGAATATTTCATTAGTTGAATTAACATTAATTTTTGTGAGCAGTGTACACTATTTGTGTTTATGATCTAGGTCCATAATCACTGGATTGTGCTTTAAGCTGGTTGAGCAGAGGAACTTTGTCTGACATTTTACTGCGTACCAGAAAATAACTGTGACATTACAAGATTGCAGCAGGCAGGACTACACACACAGAACTACAGAGCTATACACCTATATAACCATCATTTATCTTTTTGTCAAATATTTAATTTCACTCTCCTTCTACAATTAACACTAACAATTAACATCATAATACTAAAATGGACTACTTGCACAACTACTTCTGCATTCTGCTCTAACATTTGCCACTACACATGCATTGGTCATTTTTTTCACACAATTTTTGCAAGAGCAACAACGTTCCTTACATAACAAGCTTCGAATTTTATGTCTCAACATGCATACGCAACTACAGAGTTAAATAAATATTTATATTTATCTTATATTTGCTCTTAAAGTGTGTGCATGGTGTCAACGTTAGCTTGTTCTCTTGACAACTTTTTTTGCGAAAACTGTGCAACTTTGTTATTGCTCATGAGATTTTATCTAGGCATATAATTACATTAAAACTTTGACTTCTTTTTTAAGCATGTACTACATATACTACAATAGTCAATATTGCTAATGCGTGTTAACAGCATATTTACTGTTGATTGACTAGCTATATCTAATGTATTAGTTTTTTATGACTGCTAACAAGAATTTACCAATACTTAAGATACTTTTTCAAAATACGGCATCACATCTACCTCATGCAAATAGCCAAACAGTTAATTTCCTGTTCAAAAGCACATTTTCTTAACTAAATACCAACTCCGCATTTCCCTACATACACTATTAAAGCACAGCAGACCTGCTTCAGTATTCAATCATTCCTTCAGAACATTAGCACAGACTCTCTATTCAAGAGGAACATAAAGTCAATCACTGCACAACCACTGTCAAAACACTAATAGCTAATGGCATTACAGACACAGTATTACATGTAATATTTTACAGCGAACAACAGACATTATAACATTTGTTGTTTTCTTATAAGTCAGTTCATTTTTACTGTAATCCACTACATTTGGACTTTTTATTCATATATGTGCATTTTTTGAAACATACTTTCAGTGATATTACTGTAACATACTGTATGGAATGTAGAGTACACAAGAAAACTGTGACAGTCTTGCTGTAAAGGTTTATTTTATTAGGGACATGAAATTACAGCCTTACTCAAAAAAGATTAACCGTAATTATAAACATACTATAATTAACCCTGGTCCCATATGTGTAAAAATACACATATACAAAAACAGCCACACAAGGGGAAAAAAACAAAACACAAAACTAAACAATCTTGTTGTAGAACGGTCTTCAGCATTTGGCCACGCACCCCACATCGCATCTGATATTTTCTCTTGCCATGCAACTGGAATAAAAACGCTTGGCATGCCTTATCCACCCCTGGCAGTCTTCAGCTGAAATGTCTCTGCAGCCGGCATCCATTGCATCCACGAGGGACATTTGTTCATGTGGATGATGATCATACACCTTCCACTTCCAAGCTGAAAAAAATCCTCAATGGGGTTGAGGAAAGGTGAGTAGGGTGGAAGGAAAAAGGACATAATTCTTTGATGGTCTGCAAACCAGTTTGTGATGACATGAGAATGGTGGAATGCTACATTGTCTCATGTAATCACAAATGTCCTCATGTTTCCTCCCACATGTTCCCTTTCTGTTTCTGGCACCAGTTGTTGGTATAGTTCATCCAAAAACAAAAGAAGGAGGTCACTGTTATAGGGACCAGTCTGGCATTCGTGTAGACCAAACCTGCACTTGAGATTACAGCACACATTGTGATATTTGCTCCTCTCTGACCTGGTACATTAACGGTAGCTCTTTGCCAACTGATAATTCTACCCCGCCGATGTGTTTTTGCCAGGTTAAATCCTGCCTCGTCCACATAAACGAGCTCATGTGGGGTATGATGAGCTTCCAGCTACATGACTCTCGAAAAGAAATCAAACACCTACTGTACATACTGTAACTCTGTTTCCATGCATGTTAAACCCCATTATTTTACAAGATGTAACAGGTATATAGAATAGGCACCATACCTGGACATATTGGTGCCGGAGTTCCTTATCCCTCTCCCTGTTCCTTTCAAAAGGAACTGTGTACAGTTGTTTCATTCGGACTTTGTGTTTAATCAGAGTAAGGGACGATGGTCGTCAGGCTGATGCTTTCCACATTGTGAAATACCTGGTTATTTTCTATTATTTTAGTCTGAACTTCTCTTAGTTTTAATGCATTATCAGCAATGACCATGTCTACAATGGGGACGAAGATGCTGCTTCCTTTACAGTAAAGGAATAAAAATACAACATATGTATTAGCGGTGGGACTGGTGGTCTGTAGTTACTAGAAGATATAGCATCAGTAAGAATATACTTGTAAATGTATTATTTACCTGTTAGTTTGTTTAAACATCCGGATAATGGAAGCCACAGTTGACCGTCTGAGGTTAGGCTGTACCCTTTCACCAGCCTCTTTCAGTGATAGACCATGGTTAATCACATGGTCTATGATGGTGGCTCTAATTTCATCAGTGACAGTTGTTCGGACCCTACGTTGAACACCACCACACATTCATACTCCTTTCCCTCTCCCTCTCCCTCTCCCTCTCCCTGGCCCTGGCCCTGGCCCTGGCCCTGGCCCAACTATTCCTCTTCCTTGTCCAGACATGATTTTTCTTTTCTCTGTCACTCTCTCTGCTCCTATGGCCACATTGACCAAACTCAGTCCAGCCTTTTTTATGTGTCCATGTCATTGACAGCACCTGGCTGTGTCTCCAACTAGGATTGCAATCAGCTGTAGGTCTATTACTGCATTTTATGTGATCTGTACCAAAAATGTGTATTACAGTAATGGCTTTCCACCTGCCTTTTTGCAGAACTATGCATTTTCTGCTATATTTAAGGTTTTGAACGTTAGGTTTTCCTTTTTGACATGCTGTGTGCAAGCATTTGTGAATAAGACACAAAAGATCCAGAATTTTGTTATTGGCTAAACTTGTATGTACAGAAAATGTAAGCATTTTTGAAACATGTTAAATGACTGTATTTTATGCAAAAACAACATGAATTGTATTAATTTAGCCGACAAAAGACTGATGTTGCGTTTACTGTGTTTAGAGTTTTGAAAATGTGACTGTAGATTGGACAAAAGGATGTTAGCAGTTGTAGAATAATGTAACTATGCAGTTATTTTTTTATGGTGCTATTGTTGGACATTGCCGAGTAAAGACAGGATCTCAGGGGAAGTCAGTGTGAGGCCCAGAAGAACGAGCTACCACACAGGATGTTAGTAGGAAGGAAGAGTAGTCTTAACGAAGGCTTTCAGACGTCAGTACTGTGCGAACAGCAGTGCAGAATGTATAACTTAAATTTATAACTTTCTTTAACACTCCAAATCGATTAGTACATATTCTACATTTCTGAGCAATAAAAGAATAACTCGTGAAAGAAACAGCTGTTGATCTACAGGGGCTGAATTTGATGCTCAATTGTGTTTCTCCATCATACTGCTGACAGCTCTAGACAGCTGTATTCTGTGGAGTCATTACTGATTTGTAATTTTTTTACAAAGCAGTCTAGATATTATTTTTAGTTAACCCTCATTTTCACATTGACCCATGTGTCCCTAACGACGCATAGTTTGGCAGGGTGGTGCACCAACTTGTAAAGTGATCACACCCTGACCCATATGACCCAACAACTCAACTCAATGACTCAACAACTCAACAATATGACGTGTCAACAAGTCTTATTCTATTATTTTTCTGTTTTTCTCTCTTCTTGATGCCATGGTGATTGCTAAAAATGATAATTTCTGATGATCATTTCATATTTAGATTTATGTATGATAATATAATATTTGAATTAATTCAAAGATAATACTGCTTAGTTTATTTAATCTGCTGCACCTCTTAGCAGCTGAAACTGCCACAGAGAGCAAGTGAAGTGCTAGAGCGAAATAAGCCCTGTAGTTTGTGTAATGATAAAAAAAAAATGAGGTATGAAATTAATATGAACACCAACTTAGTATAGTTAAATAAATGTAAATAATATAGACAAAATCACAGATTCACAGTCTTCCCCACAGTCTTAGACCACTACTGTTACATTAAAAACTTATTAGGTATTTTAGATGGATGTGGCCTTTTGTTGATACTGCTTTTGTACCAAATCATAGTCATAGTAACCTGCTGACATCACCTGGTTAAAGTTGCAGTATTATTTATTTATTTATTTAACCTTATGATTAGCTTGCCAAACAATCCATGCACATGGATTTTAAAAATACTGATATTTCTTAATTCTTAATTAATATAACTACGGAAAAGTCTTTCATACCTCTATCATAGATTTTCCAAAGATTCAAAATATCTACACAATTTGCAGGAGATGCTAAATGCTCAGCACCAAACCCAAATCTCAAATGAGTAATACCCATTTTGCAATCGTCTGTTCAGAACGAGCCAATCACAGATGGTATTATTTCTACTAGAGCTTCTGCTAGATATCCAAACAATCTGTACAGAGCTCAGCTTGCCCAAAGCAATTAGAACAGCTCCCAAAAGAGTATTTCCAAAACTCCAAAACTGCTACCATTTGAGTTTAAAGCTGTATTGCTGTAAAATGAATTATTCTCCAAAATCTGCTTTCAACTCTTGTGCTGTATTCATGTCAGGATTCTGTTTTGTATATATATATATATATATATATATATATATATATATATATATAATGTAAATATCCCAAAGAGCCCATACACCAGGGGAAAATGGTTAAATCAAATTCTGATAGTCAAACAGAGTTTGATCCCTAAAACCATGGATGCCCCAGGATTGGGCCACAGGCTGCCACAGATAGGCTTTTTAACATTTACTTTGACTTTTACTAAATTGCAGACATGAACCCAAGATAGTTCATGTTTAGTCTAGTAAACTTGTAAATTCATTAGTTAATATAAAAACGTTTATACGTTTATAAAAAGTTTTTTCCAGTGTTTAAGGAACTTTGTGTTTAAACATTGTAATAATTTGTTATGCATTTGTTGACAAACTGAGAGAGCACATCTTTTCCCTTCAAAGTGTGCTTTTTATAGAAACTGTTTTTGTTCCAAATCATGAATGCACACATGCTGGACAGGGTGCATATCCCTCAGACATTACAGAGTCAAATTTTGTGTGGAGGAAAAGTGTGAGTTTTAAACAGTCTGAACTGATGAATTTTGATATTGTTGTGAGATATATGTAGGTCACAAGACACTAAAATATAACAGCCTGTCTTTATTATCCTGGTTTTCTCATTACACTGCAGCAGTGCCTATATTTTGGACTTAGTTGCCTGTTTGAGTGGTATATAGCAGCTTGACACACAAGATGCCAATTTATCACAGAGACAAACTCTGCTAGATGAGTGCCAACCTCAGGGTAAAGGGAAAAAAATCCACAAGCTAATCTGTCATCTGGTGCATTGCAATGCCAGCGTCTCTGAAAAACATGAGCATAAAGGACATGTAATAGGCAATAGTTAGATAATTATAGCAGCAGTACCAAATAATAATGTTTCTCCTTCACACTCTTTCTCTATTTTATTTCTTCACTCTTCCCTGTTCATTGTCCTTGCCCATATATTAGTAGAACATGTAAAACAGCATATATTGCTGCCTTCCATTGCCTTCCATATATTTAGCCTTCCATTCCTGCATGGACCTTATAAATTAGAACTATCAATGGCCTATGAGATTTCAGACCCTTTGTCTCTTCTATGCCAGATCCCCCTAGTCCCTACATCTTTGCCATTTGGGTTATTGTAGACTCCTTACCTTAACTAACCCATTCTTTGTCTCTCAGTTTCATGACCCTCCTGAATGCAAGACCACCAGCACGAAACACAACTGAAACCTTATCTTACCATGGGCCATGAACTAGAGTAGCTCATTGGTTGAGTGTTGGTTCATAGTGCTGAAACTTGGTTATTTTCTAAAGACCTAAGATGGATCTTGTACAGAACAGGGGCTGGGAAATATTGAAAGGATCTGCAGAATTGGAGTGTCTAGAATGGAATACCTGGTATTTCTGTGTTTGCTTGAACCTCCCAAGTTATATAGCTCCTTTTTGATTGAAACAATCATGGTTTACCTGGCACCAAAGTCCTTCCCAAACCTTATACTTTACCAGAGCCTCTTTATGCATTCCAAATATATCTCCCTTTATTTTGGAGAAACTGAATGGTAGCATGAAAAATAGAATTACTTTGACAGTTCATTAATATGCAGTTCTTAATATACAGTAAACATTATTAACATTTATTCTAAAATAAAGCTTCATAGACTTGGAAATTTGACTATGTTATATTACCTTCTACCTAGAGTGGAACCTTTCAGTAATTGAGAGGATTGAGAGATATTCTTTCACCGTCCCAAACCAAATTGCTACTGTACCCATTTGTCAACATGTAACATCATTGGTTTACTTTAGCTGTTTTAGCATGATAAGGGGTTAAAAAACAAGTGAATTGGCTTTGTTCTTTTATTGCTTTGTGTGCCCCCTCAAACTTTTGCTTTTATGTGGGCATTAGGGCAACATTTATTGTTGAAACCCAAGTAATAAATAAAGTAACAACCAACAAAGTAAAAAGTTTTATTACTGCAAGTGACATACATTATGTATCTTAAAGGCTTAATGTGTAAAAATCATTAATTGTTTTCAAAATATTTTCTCAAAATTCCCTCTTCCGTGCTGTCCCCCAAAATAGCTCCCTATGCTAATCTTTAAATACATATTCACTACAGCCCTTTCCATCCATTTTCCATAATCTATCTCCATCTGTTCTTCCAAATTCCTCTCCTTGACACTGTACATATACTCATTATCTGCTCATTACATTTCCACTGAATTCCGCTCCATTCACCACACTTTCTACTTAGGGCACCCTCTCTATCACTTAGTCTAATTCACTGCACCTTACATCCCACTTGCAGAGCACACAGTATGTGCTCATGACATTCTTCACCACCCCTTCAGTTTCCAACTTCATAACTGATCACTATCTGTGAAACACTGTTCATTTGTCCTCCCTTCCTTACCATGGTAGAAGAGCTTAAAACCAACTCTTATGCTCCTGGCATACTCCTCATTCACTTGGTTTCTTGTACACACAGTATGTTTACATTTCTTTATCTCCATCACAGGCATAGCATCATCATTCAGTGTTCAGAATCTCATCATATGTTTACAACTGGTGACTGGATTATTTTTTTATTCTTATTATGATAATTAATTTTAGATAAATAAGTGTATGGCTTATGTAATGAAGTAAAATATAGGATATTTAAAGCCCTTTAAAAAGTGATAGTGAAAACGATATTTGTGTTCAAACATTTATTATGGTTTGACCATAAGTTGGATGCTTTCAGGAAATAGAGAGGTTAGGAGGATGTGTTGAACTATGTGATGTTGGCAAGCAAACATTACCAGATGGCCAAGATATTCCTTTGCCTCCTGTTATCCTTGGACAGCTTGGCGATGATCCTAAAAAAAAGACTCTTTGTGTTTATGGCCATTTAGATGTACAACCTGCTTTGAAGGTACTGTTAACATAAAAATAATTGATTCGCTGAAATTAAATATAAGAACTTACTGTTAAACACTTACACAATTCCTTACATACTTTTTATTACATGGTACACCACCTTTTGTGATTAGACGTATCAAAAACAATATATTATACTAATATAAATATTAATACTAATTAGCGAGGGAAGAACAAAACGTGCTAAGTGGGAGGAAATAAACTTCCTTTAAAAAAAACAGGATCACTGAGACTACATTTAGCATTTAGGATCCTGCTGTGCTCTACCCCCTCACCAAGTTGAGTTGGAAAATCTGAGTTAAAATAATAGCAAGCTGTTCCCCTTAAAAGGCAACAAGAGTAAAAAAGACTACAAAGTAAAAAGGAAAGCAAAAACCTCAGTCTAAAAGTGATAGCCAATAACTGGCAAGATCTGCCAATGAACTGACAATGGAAGCTTGCTTAGTTAATCAGGGTGACAAGACCTAAGTCTTTCACCGATTGGAAGGAAATATAACAGGCTTTCCCCCTCTTATGGCACGTGAGCTTGCTAGAGAAATAGATATACCCAATAGCCTTTCATCTATTACTATTCACCCTAGTGCATTTCACACATGGCAAGACACCCATGTTTTCCGCATTGAGGCTGATTGCATCTAAATGTATTGGATCTGCGCTGTGATCTGGAACTACCTTCCACGCCCCCACTTGTGGTAGCTGAAGGAGTGGCTTGACTCCCCCCAGTCGCCACAGGCAAATCGTCCTGCTCCTAACACTTACTGATAGTAAGTTTAAATATTTTTATTTTATTCTGATATAAACTCAATTGATTGTTCATTATGGATACAGTGGTTTGAAACAATGGCTATGGCTTAAACTATCAAATAGGTTATAGTGAAAATGTGGAAAGCAGAAGGTTACATAGTGGGGTTATACTGAACAGATGTACTTAAACTGTTAACAAAGTATTAAGTTATTGGGACTCTGACTGAACTACAGTATTTAAAATAACACAATGGCTTTAATATAGATTGTGCCAAATGTAAGAAACATATAAAATAGAAATGGCTTTGCAGGCACTGAATTTTAGATAAAATGTGGGGAAAGTGGGAAACCTGGTAGGCCAAGTCACCAACATTGTGGAATTCTTGAATGTTGAAATCTTGGATTCAATATAAATTTTTCAAATACTAAGATATGAGAATCCATGTTGTTTATTTGCTGTTAAAGCAACAGAGGTGTGGGTGTTATAACAAGCAGAACATATTAAGATTGTCGGAACGCACGTGTCATCACAGAGGATTTCAACCAATGCCACCGACACAGACTGCACATTACCCACAGTGAATCCTGCCTGCCCAATTTCTTATGAAAAGTTCTGTTGGTTATAAACCAAACCTTGGACAACCAAGGCACATTGGGTACCACATTGTGTTGTTCAATTTAAAAATATAAAATGATGAAAACCTTTCATGTGATCATGTAGTTCATATCAACCATTAAAACATATTGAGACATATTTGACACACTTAGTCCAAGGATATGAAATGGCCTCTGCTTGTTGAACGTATTCTTAAATCCCTCAGGACATCCCTGCATGAGTTTAAACAATTAAACAGAAATGTTGATGTAGCACAGAAGAAACATTTGCATCCTTTCTTTATGCTGTCTTTATGTAAGTGGTCAGTCACAGGTTCTTGTCTTTTTTAAAACTGAAATAGAAGGAGCCTCCACTGACTTGCATCTACTCTTCTCAGTTGCTAAAGGGAAGTAAAGACACATTGAAAGAGCTCTTATAAGACATAATTGCTAGAGAATTTCAGTTTTTTTTCTGCATGAACAAAGTGTGTCAAGAAGTTTACAAGTGTGATTAAAGCAAACAGAAGAGTTTTGCAAAGTGATTAGAAAGTGGCTTGATTAGCATTTGACAAAGAACTTCCAAAAGTTGGATAAATCAAAGCTTTGGACAGGGGGAATAAGTGAAGATGTGGATGAAGAAGATGTGCAAATGCAATAAAAAAATTTAATGACGAGGAGTGATCCTGAGGCACTCCTATTTTTGGTGTTCGTTTTTGGATCTTAGATTGTTTTCTAGACCATCACACTAGTTGCTGTCATAAGCTGACTATTGTCTTATGATGTCCAAATGTGTTACAGATTTCTCCCTCAGACTAGATTATGATATAACTTCATTTAGCATGGCTTTCAGAACCCAGAGGAAAAAGTAGGCACATAGGAGTGTTAATTGTTCAATTTTAGCTCTCCGTGTATAATGATAATCAATAGAACTAAATAAGTTTTGTAATAGGGCACAACAAAAGCAGGGGACAATGAAGCACTATATTTTGCTGTTTTTCTTTTACTTTACAGTCAAAAATTACTGTATATGTGTTGATGACATCTGTTCTAGTGCACGCATTTATTTGTTTAAGTCAAGCATATGTCAAATCTCTCAGTCACCATGAAACCCTTTGTTTTTAATATTTTGATAGTGTATGTGAGAGATTTTAATAGTGAATGTAAGCGAGTTTGATAATTAATGTGATAGAGTTTGATAGTGAATGTGAAAGACTTTGATGGTCACGTTTTTTGATTGGCCTGGAATTTTAGTTTGTGAAACTGAGTGAAAACCACAGTAGGCTGCTAAAAATGGAACCTAGAACATTAACTAGGCTATTGGTCTCACAGCAAACATACACTGCTCACAAAAATTAGGTGATATTTCAGTATGGGATATCTCATTTTAGACCTCTAAAAACATTATACTGTCTGAAACATTACAACTGTTCACAGTTGTGAAAAGAGTTTTGAAATCATGAACTGTGGTGGTGGTGGTGGAGAGTAAATCAACAGCAATTCTAGAGCTACTATGATGAGAATAATTCACTGAAATAGAAGTTACCTTGTTTTTGTAAACTTTCAGGATTACTCATACCCTCCAACTCATAACGTTAAACAAAGATGTGATATTGCTTCCTCACAATACATGGGGATCTGTGTGCAAGAACAGGATGAGAATTTTACGAGAGTGATCATATTTTTGAGCCTGAAATCAAAAAACATCCAATTAGAGACCTACACTACCCTCTGAAAGTATTCGAATAGTGAGACCAATCCTTCTATTTTGCTGTAGACTGAATATATTTTGGTTTGACAGAAAAGATTAATAAGAGACAAAAGATCAACATCTCAGCTTATTTCCAAATATTTACATCTCAATCTAATACACAGTTCTATACTCTGAACACACCCATTTTCTCTTTCTTTATTGCACGCACAGTGTTTCTCTCATCAACTGTTGCGGCTTTCCTTTATCTACTTGTTCGACATCTGTTACTTGGTACACCAATGGCAACTTTCTTCTCCAGGACAGTCCAACCAGTTGTACTGGCTATAAAAGCTGACAATGTTGATCTTTTGTCTCATATTCATTTTGTCAAACCCAAATGTTACTAGTCTATAGCAAAAATAAATAGACTGGACTCACTCGGGAGGGGAGTTTATTTAAAGATAAGTCCTGAGGATGTCAGGTAAGTTAGTCTTCTACCTGAATACAGCTAATTATCTTGTCATAAGTTATATGACAATATTTGATAATTAGTGTGATCAATAAGCAAATGAGCAACACAAACTGCCCAGGCCACGCCAAGCATGGCTGGGGTGGTTAAAACTGGATAATCAGAATGGGAAACGTTCGCAGCTGTGCATGAGTTACGACAGCGCAGTAGCACAAGATTGAACAACATCAGCATGGAGACCTGTGGGAATTGCTTGTGGGGTTCACGGACGTCTTTGCGGCTAGTGAGAGTGACTGTTCCCACATTGACTTAACGGAGCACGGCATCAACACTGGTTCAGCAGCACCAGTTCGTTTGCAGCCCCACCGGCTTCCGTGGGCAAAGAAACAGGTCGCTGCAGAGAAGATCTGTGAAATGGCCGCGGCCGGTTTCATTGAACCATCCAACAGTCTATGGACTTCACCTGCTATGTTGGTCCTGGAAAAGTCAGGAGAATGGTGGCTTTGTACCTCGTACACAGTTCCACAGATTGATGGCGCGTTGGATCGTGTAGTGGGCTTGCATTGGTTTAGCACACTGGACCTGCGTTGTGGATATTGGCAAGACGCCATGGTTGCGGACGTGAAGGAGAAAACTGCCTTTTCCGTTCGGCCTGTGCAATGCGCCGACCACCTTCAGCCTTTGAAAGGCTGATGGAGCGACAGGAGTACCCCGATATTGGTATGTGGTTTATTTGGATGACATTTTGGTCCATGCTGAGTCATTTGAGTGTGCTTTGTCCAGTCTGCGTGAGGTGTTTTGGGCAATTCGGGCCACGGGTTTGAAGCTCCACCCAAAGAAATGTCAGAATACGGTGAGTTTTTTGGTGCATGTTGTCAGTGGGGAGGGTGTTGCTACAGACCCAGTTAAAGTTGAGGCAGTTAGGCAGTGGCCGACACGTGCAGATGTCAGTAGGTTGCGGAGCTTCGTGGGGCTTTGGTCGCTCCTCTCGGCCGTCATACCAGGAAAGAAGTGTCCTTCAAGGGGTGAGAAAGAGGTGAAAGAGACATTTCAGAACTTCAGTGTTGCTCAACCTACACAGTCGAACGCACCCATGGAACGGATGCCGGACCAGAGCATGGCTACTACAGCTGACTGCCTCCTGGAACGGTTTTTCTGCTGATTTGACATGCCTGAAGAGCTCCACATGACCGAAATTTCGAGTCTCAGGATGTCGAAGAGTTGTGTAACGGTTGGTGATCCGGAAAGCGGCCTGGTGGAGAGAGTTAACCAAACACTCTCTACGCAGTGAGCCATCATGACAAGCCAGCACCAGAGGGACTGAAATAAGGACCTGCCATTGGTGCTGCTGGCTTGTAGGGTTGCAATCTAGGAGACCACGGGATTCACGCCAGCTCAATTGATGTTCGGACGTGAGCTGTGCACCCCAGTTGAGTTAAACTTCGTCATGCCCCCAGATGAAAGTGCAGACAGCAATGCTAACTGCATGTATGTCCGCAACGTATGTACTCAAATGTGAGTATGATGTGCGTGCTTGAGGTGAGCGTCGTAAAGACCTCAGTCCAGGCCAAAAGCTGCAGTCTGACTGGAAGGGTCTGTGCACAGTCTCCCAACATCTGTCGGACGTTGTGTACCTTCAATGATCTGCCGTTCAGCGGACCCCAGCTTTGTGGTTGTCCATTGGACACTTGGTGTCCATCCTGGACCTCAGGACTCTTGGCTCTTCGCCCTTCTCTGGACCTGGATGGAACTTGTAATTTATTTTATGCCTGACTTCCCCTTTTGTTAAATATATGTTCTTTCATTACTTTACGTTGTGGTCTGTCTGTGGGTTTCGCATCTTCACGGCTCCGATTAAACCCTGTGGGGGATCCTGGGGATTTGGCCTGACCAGCAATGGTTGTGTGAGATCCTTGGGGGTCCCCCACATAACGAATAGGGTCTACTACTCATCATGATGATCTAGACTAGGTTTAATACAATTCAATTCTGCATATAATCCACTCAAGTAAAGCCAAAAAGCCATTTATCCTAGGCTTGATGCTAGCTGTGATACTTGCTCCTTCTCTCTGGGCAAACTTGGTACATGCTTTTGTGAAACTGATTTTGAAAAACTGTGTGGTGCTTTTGAGGTGATGCTGACAAACTACCCACTCATAACCATATTCAGTGTGGCAGATAAAACCCTGAATTTAGATACAAGACAATGTGACATCATCGCATTTACAACACTTTTGGCACGCAGAAGGCTTTTAGTAACTTGGAAATCTTCTTACCCTCCATCTGCTGCTCAACCTTGAAAAGAATGTGAACCTTGAGTTTAAATTCAGAGGATCTGTTAAAAAGTTTTATCTGAAATGGAAACCTTTTTTAATCTTATTTTGAGAGCCTTAAGGTATATATCACTGACCCTATTGCAATATATGAAATCAAGCATGTGTATGTGTACTTTAAATTTGTATAAAACTTTGAGATGACCAACATATTAGATTGCTTAGCTGCCTGCTTATGTGCTTTGTTTTACTGTCTAATAATATGACTTTGTATATAAATCATGAATGACTAGTTGAATGAGGACTTATTGTTGCAGCTCTCTCTAAAAAGTTATTAAATTGAAGGACTGTTGTAGGTAAAAAAAAATAGGTTTTTAATAACCTGATAAAACAAAATACACGAATGCTGGAAATGGCATTTAATTCATGACCAAAAAATTATTTTTTAACATAATGTCTATAACTAACTAAATTACACAAAGTAATACAAGTTTTGTTCCCAGCCTTTTAGTGTTATATTTCAATTGCTTATGTCTAAAACAAATGCAAAATTGCTTACATTCATCATAAACTTCACTTCTGTGACAACGGCAACGAAAGTTATGCATTTTCACTGTAGAAACAGTCGATTTTGCATCTTCTCATTCATACAGTCAGACTAAGAACACTATATGCATTGCAAATTTACAAAATTTTAAAACTGTTCAGAAATGTGTGGTTTTCTGAGATTTACAACTATACTGCAAGTCAGTTTCACAAATCAATACCTAAATATAGTCGCCCATCATGTTCTCGTTATATTGTCCTTGGTAACAGTGTTTAAAGTTCATAATGTCCAGGTGAAAGCGCTTGCCTTGCTCCTCTGAATAAGCTCCCATGTTCTCTTTGAACTTATTAGGATAAGAATCGAGGATATGGATTTTGAGTGACTTCCTGCAGTCCATTGCAGCTTAGGTCTTTATCAGAGTCTGAACCTGTTGTGCATAGTTTTAATCTTTATGATTGCCTAGGAAGCCGTGAACCACTGCGACGAATTTGTTCAAAGCCGCTCTCTCCTTTCTAGTCAGTTTCTTGGGAAATTCACTGCACTCTACGATCTTCTTGATTTTTGGTCTGACAAAGACACCATTTTTTTATCTTTGTTTCAGACAGCTCAGGTAAAATATATTGGAGGTAATTGAAAGCTCTCGACTCCTTAACTAGAGCCCTGACAAATTGTTTAATGAGCCCCAACTTGATGTGTAGTGGTTACATCAGCACCTTGCATGGGTCCACCAGTGGCTCCCACTTTATGTTGTTCTTTCCCACAGAGAACTCTGTCCGCTGATATCAGTCCCACCTGTGGTAGTGCGCTTCAGTATCCTGGCTATCCCAAAGGCAAATAAAGCAAGGATACTTTGTAAAACCACCTTGGAAGCCCATCAGGAATTACACCATTTTGAAATCTCTGATAACTTCCCAGTCGTACTCATCATACTTCAAGGCACATCTTGACACTGGTGGATTCCTCTTTCAGGTGCACCAAATGAGCTACAGGAAGAGACGGATACTTGTTCCTATTGTGAAGCAGCACGGCTTTGAGGTTCTTGCATGAACTGTCTATGAAGAGGCGCCACTCCTTCAGGTTACAGGTGATACCTATAGCCTCGAATAGACTGGACACATTATTGCTGAAGCACAGTCCATCTTGATGACTGAAGAAGCTTGAAAAAACTTGGTGACGCTTCCTCTGATCTGTGACTTGGACGCTTTCATCTAATAAGTTACATTGCTTGAACCTTGATGTTAGAAGCTCAGCACTGGACTTGGTGAGACCAAGGTCTCTGATCAGATTGTTGAGGTCTTTTTGGTTAGGGTAGTATGGCTTCCGCTCCTCAGCTGCATATGAAGAGAAATCGGGATCTCAGTGTCTGATCTGCTGCTTTCTCCTGAAGGTGGTTGAGCTCTGTCTAGAGGAGTTGGTACATCAAGTTCAGGGCGGTGTGGTACTGGGGCAATAGATGAAGGTACGTCAGGACACGTTACAGGCATTACATTTTTGCAAGTGCAACGTTTGGAAGGGTCCACCATGTAGAAGTAATAATTTGTTGAATGATCAGTCGGTTCACACCAAATTCTTGGGATAGCAAAATGCCTGGTTCTCTTCTCTCCCCTGTACCAACCCATAAGCAAACAAAATAAAATTTGGATTGAGAATTTGATTTAGGCCTATTTCACACTAATGACTAGTGTTATGTATATTAACACAGTTTGAAATCTGTTATATATCAAAAATACAATATATCCGTATATATTGTATTGTCTGATATATTTAACTACAACATTTAAATTTGTGAAAAGGTGTTAATTAAAGCTCTTCTAAACTTTAACTGATTTATAAATTTTGACTGAGTTGCTGTGTGCTGTAAGGAAAAAGGACGTCTCTCCAAACTTGATAAAAATGGTCAATTTTTATTCCATGCAGTATCAAAGTACAAGAGTGTGCTGAGGATTCAGCAGTGCAAGACTGATCACCCGGTACCAGAATAACACACAATATATACATTTTAAAGTTTGGTCCTTCCTAAGCTCCTCCTGTAATGGGTGTGGGGTGAAGTGTGAATACTGTCATTATCAGAATCTGAATAGATATTGAATTCACACCTGTCTGTCTAGGTCAATTCCCCTTTGTCTGTGATGGCCGTTGC
>JAYJMA010020044.1:0-12207 GCA_036873895.1 Parotocinclus cabessadecuia
CCAAGTTTGAATCCAAGTCCAGTTGTCTACAATGTGTTAGAAATGGTCATTATATTATTGCTAAAATATCAAATATAATTGTGGATTAGGACACACAAGCAGTATAAGAGAAAGATATCTGCTTATACA
This sequence comes from Parotocinclus cabessadecuia, assembly GCA_036873895.1. Classification (NCBI taxonomy): domain Eukaryota; kingdom Metazoa; phylum Chordata; class Actinopteri; order Siluriformes; family Loricariidae; genus Parotocinclus; species Parotocinclus cabessadecuia. The sequence goes on from JAYJMA010020044.1 coordinate 130, forward strand.
TTCCTTAACAGATTTAAATGTTCATGAATACTTTCAAAGGTCTTGAATAATTTTGAATGATGCAAATTTTGTTTGTGTTTACAAGTTTTTTTATTTTGTTTAGTGTTTTATTTTATGGGATAAATATTCACATTGCCAGTGCTGATTAAAAAAATACCTTCAGTTAAGGTCAGATAGCTGTCTTTAAGACGTGGGGCCAATTTTCCAGTCTTGGGTTTGATTTCCTGGAAATGTTGATAAACCAAAGCATCTTATAAAAAAAGCTTTAAAAAATTATATAATAACATGGTTGCCAGAGATGATTCACCACTAATTTCATGTTGCCTTTTAAGAAAAAAGTAGACTGCTGAACATATTGCCCCACTCGAGTTGTGGGTGAAAGTGTTCAGCCAACAAACAAGCCCAAATGTGACATCACGGCACTGCTATGTGGTCAATGAATAAAGATGACCCTTTCCAGTAAAAACATGTGAAAATAGAGCTGATGGAGAAGCAGTGAAAATCGGTGGCTGAAAGAAAATCTGTGTTTTATTATTCATTTATCACAGCCGGGGATTGGGAAGCCCGAAGTCTGGCCCAAAACTGTGCTGACTGAGCGGGAAGAGGATGATACAAGTGAGTTAGTGCACCACCACAGATTCTAAAGTCTTGCGCTGCTGGAATAGATTGAAAAACATACGCCGATCAGCAATGCTGCCCACATCCATTAATGTGGCTGCTGGAGAGCCAAAAATACTGCTTGCTTGTTCCAGAAAGGAGAAAGTGATTGGAAGTGATAGCTAGAGTGATTAGTTAAGGGGATGTGGGAAACAGAAAGAACAGATGCAGCCAGAAAGCCAACATAGTATTAGGTATGTTTTGAACTGAAGAGCCCACTCAGTTTCTAGTTAGCTTCATAAAGCATACCTTATTTTGCTCGTTTTGGTCTATTATTATAAAATATTGTCATTTGATGTCCTTATCAGGACATAATGCCAAATGTCTGATGCAGTATAACCTATGTACCAAATGTTGAACACCATCCCCACAGGCAAACACTGTTTTTACAACAGAGAGGCAGCACAAAACTGAGATGTACTTTTCAGACCATATGGTGTGCACACTGGTCAGCAAATTAACTTTTTTAGTGTTGATTAAATTTGAATTATTTTTTGGATCTTTTGTTAGCAATTCCAATGCAGTCTCTGTGAGTAGCTTTTCCGTGTTTATGGACTGTCATGCTATTGTGTCACTGCAGACTACAGCACTGATGCAGTTAAATTTACTGTCATCACTGTGGCTGTTTAAGTTGTCTTCATAATAAGAACAAGACAGTAATTCTATGATGGTTCCTGTTCCTGGTTCTAGTTCCTAGGGTTCACCTAGGGTGATTCCAGGTTTACATATGCAGTGAAAAAGAACAGTTTTAACATTGCCACTGAAATTAAATAAATGAAAATATGTATATTTAAAATAAAAGCATGTTAATGCTGCTCTAAAAATGAACCTAGAGCAAAACATTCATTACTTGTCTTTGTCATATAAGTTGTCATGAGCTGTTTAATAAAACTAAAGGAAGATTTTCCACATTGGGTATTCTTTACAATGCCCAGTGCTTATTTCTGGTCTATTTCAGTTGTTTTTCCTCTTTGTCTCACTATTTCTGTTCTATTTTCTTCCAAAATGTTATTTCTTAAAAATCTATCTGGACATACAAGAGGGAGAAACCCATATTAAGAAAGGAGAAAATCAAAAGAAAGAAGGATAATTTGGAATGAATATGGCTTGTATTAATTCAGTAATATAGCTCTACCTCATCTGAACTAAATTAGTCCTTAGTGCTGGGGTAGACAGCCGTACTCACTCCAGATGGACAAGCTGGATCTGCCATAGCTGTTTTATTGGCAACAACAACATAGACTCTCATATTTAAGAGTAATACTGTTCTGCTGTAAGACCACATTTTTCTGAAAGATGAAAGTCAATGATACAGAAGTTGTTGTCATTACATTTGACAAATTAGTGAATGATGCATGATGCAAATTGTTGGCTCCAGCAATCCCCCTGTCTAAGATTTTTCTTTTTCCTATTAATAAATTCCTTAATCTACGGCTGTATAACATAAAAGCCAGAAGACCTGTACTAAGGCATTAATGAGAGTGACTGTTTGAAGTGACATCAGGGTATCTACTGGGACCTAAAACCCAGAATTTGTGCGTTACATTGACAGATAGTGAAATGTGAAACAGCCAGAGAGAAATGAGAAAGGGAGGTGGATCCTCACCTACTGCAAGTTTTCTTGGTTGGGAGAGAGTCAATAATTTGCAGATTACTCCAATTAATTTTAGAGAGCGGGTTGAACTCGGAGCAGCTTCTCAGCCTTTCCAATAAGGTCAGAAATTAGATACTGGGACTTGGACCTTTCAGCCAAAAAGACCCAAAAAGCAAAGTAAAAAGTAGCAGGATAGAATAGAATAGAATAGAATAGAATAGAATAGAATAGAATAGAATAGAACAGGACCTCCATTGCCATTATTAACATAGATAAAATGAAATTGTATGTAATCTCTGATCTATAAAGTGTGTGTAGAATTATATTGCACATTTAATAAAAAGGCATGCATGTCTCTGTGCTACTCAGTACACATTTTAGGTAAAAGATAGCTTAAGCAGGCTTAACTTTAGTTTCTTGGTTGGTTTATTTCGTATTACTGAAGCAGGGACGAAATAGTATGCTGAACAAATTCCACCCTGGTTGACCAAACGAAAGCACTCAGCATGACCAGTTCCTGTGCAACACACATAACTACGAACAAGCACTATGTCTCTAATATAATAATATATTTTTATATTTAAATAAGTTTAGGGAGGTCTTTCTCATTTGGTACCATCCAGCTGCCGTACTTGTTTTTTAGTTTTAGTTTTTGTTTTTTTCCTGTTTTAAGCATTATTGTTTAACTTGCTTAAGTATTGGTGTCTAAAAAAACAGTGTCGAACACAGTATCTGCTGTACGTCAAGAAAACCACTGGATTCAATGAAAGCTACATGAGCTAGGAGTCATGCAACTCTAAATCAGAAGCAGAACGTCTTCAGGCCATTGGGCTGAGATACAGTTCTGACCTGTACTGTCTCGCCATGTCTGTGGAGAGGAAAATGTACCACAAAAGGGGGCACGTAAGGGCTCGTGTGAGTGGTTTTACATGCAGACTGGCATTATCTGTGGGTCTCTTGTCCCCAATCAAAGGACGAGACACTAAATATACACCATGAAACCTTCCCAGGCTCCTATGGGCTCCAGCAGTGTAGCCGCTGCTTGGGCCTTTGGCCAATGACACTGCCTCCGACCTCTTTAGAAAGTATTTTAAGGTCAATTACAGGGTGCAGTGACTTCTGATGGCTTGCTACAGTTTAAAAGGCCTTATATTAAAGGTTTACGTGGAAGACTCGGACAGAACTGCCTTCCCTAACCCAAAGGCGATTGTTACTGCATACATAGATCGATTGAAAACAGCATATGTATCTGTGATTTTGTGTGTTCGTGATCTCATGAACATACACAGCTAATCTGAAAGTGGACAAAATATGCCATTTCATTAATTAATTAAGACCCTTTGTTGTTTCATGTGTGTTGAGTATCAAGAATGAATTTGGACAGCCATAAACTGCAACTGTGAATGCAGGCAATATTTATATACAGTAAAAGACTGCTCAAACCACTTGTATACTTACTAATTCATGCAATGAAGCTCATCTAGTTGTGTGACAGCAGCAATGGACAAAATCATGTAGATATGGACCGGCAGCTTAAGGTAAGATTCACAAAAACCATCAGACTGGGGAAAATGTGATCAAATGTGACTGGATGCCTGGACACTTGCTCGATACCTGAAGAAAATATAACCTCATCTAATGATCTTTTTGCTGAGGCAGACACATTCCCGCAGAGAATTTGAGAATTATTTGAGCATTGTTGCTGACTGTCTTCACTGTCAACAATTTTCCATTGACTATTTCAATACACCATGTCAAAAAGCGTATGACATTTCAAACTATGAACGATGAATATGAAAATGAGTTTGTCATTGACCTTCTCTGTCACTGAAATTAAATATAAATCCTATATGTCCTAAGACAGCTGGGGTGTGGTAGAACAGGAGATTACATGTTATTGTCTCTGCATTTACACTTAATAGTCAATTCATAACATTTCCCCATTTCTTGTCCTCTGTTTGGTTATTATTTGCAAAAGACTTCAGGGATGGCACGATGATGCAATGCTTAGCGCTGTGCCACCCCACTCTCTCCAGAAATCCTGAGTTCGACCTACTATACAGGATAGTTTTTTGCCTTATTCCCTGTGTTGCAATTGGGCCCGGTGACCCTAAAGTAGATGTGCATGTGTGAAAAGGAATAAATGTAGGGGTACAGCATTAAATGCACTTTTATTTCCTGTCTATTTCCAATTTCAGTCATGCCAAATGCGACCAGATACTGAAATATTATGATAATCAATACAAACCTGTAGTACAGAAATATTTTTTTCTTCATTAAAATTAATTTGAGGAGTTCATTTTTAGAAGAAGACGGCTGTTAAAATTGTTGAAGACAGTGGTGTCACTGATTGTGGCCAGATCAGATGGTGCAGAGGTAAAATTGGGCATGAAAGACAAGTGGAAACTTGTTGGAATTGAAGGCATTACAGGTCATTTTGGACAGTGGTATTTGCACAAACTGGTGAAAAAAATTAAAAAACTTTATTTCATTCACCAGCTGTTTTGTGTCCTCATTGACAGGACTCTAGTACATCACATGACATGGCAAGGGTCACTGATGGTGTAGTCAGATGATCCCCATCCCCCTTTCCAGTCTCTGTATGACATCCAACCTGGACTGAAGTCACCTCTGGGCTAAGTCTCTGTGATACGTTTCTACATGCATTTTTTCTGTATTTTAGGTGCCTAAATATTAGCACCAATAAGCATAGAATTAACTATAGTAAATCAGACTTGACAATTTAATTGAGTAGCAGTTAATGCAGAGCCTGATGTGATCTTTAACCCCCATATTCATAAAGAATGCAGGCTGTTTTCTTGCTAGCTTTCATTAGTTCCACTGAATCACTATGTTGCCTTTCCTTCAAAAAACACATCAGGACCACACATATTTGCCTGATTTATGCACCACCCTAGCAAAGAAAATAGCAAGTCACAAAACACAATTTTGACCACTGGTATGGTTTGTCTCCTGGGATGGCGTATATGTACATTTTTGTTAAAGGAACAACTGTACAAATAAGCATGTGTGTGGGTTTATGTGAGCACATATGTATGTGCTTGTGTATGTATGGCCAGTTTGTTTGTATACTATAACTTATCAGCTACTATATCTGTAATTATTTGACCCAACTGAAGGGAGGATTAGTGATGTAATCTTTGCTTTACTCCCTCATTTTTATTATTATTATTATTTTTTTACTCTTTCATTTTTTTTGTACGGTCAGGCCACACACATCAGGAGTGCACCATATGCCGCAGGATAGCAGCTGCAACCAGATAAAAATAAACTGTGACCTGCTAAAAGGTCTCCTCCTTACAGCTCTCTAGCAAGAGGATGCTGCCACTGACTTTCAGAGTTTAGATTACATTACTCTTCCCAGCTTTGGTCTAGACAAGCTCAGAGAGATGTCATTGAGGGCAAGTTAGACAATAGCTCTTGAGAAAAAGAAGGTATTTTTATGGATTTTACTTTTAATAACAAATTGTAGCTGATTACCTTCCATGTGTCCTGGAAGGTAAATCCTGTGTAAACTTCATACACTTGCAAGAAAATATACAAGATGATTTTTTTAACATAGCCTACAGAAAACTGTATCTTTAGAATGAGTCAAATAACTCTTTGCAGGTTTGTCTTAATGAATATGTAAGTTAACCAGTTTCAACTTAAGAATGCAAAATACAGGGTGGTGTCATTGGAAATATATGCCTTTAGCGCATACAGTGTAATTTACAAAACATCATTTGGAGAATGCTGTCTATGTGTGTTAATTAATACAACTAAGACAGACACAGCTGGTCTGTTTTAAAACAGGGGAAGCAAATATGTTCACATATGATCACATTTTACTGGTTAGCCATGGCAGAGCCATAGCATAATGATTATGATATCCCTCCAATGGAGCTGTGATTAGTTGTGTTGCCTTATAGAAAACTAGTGAGCATGTAATACAGCAGATATGCAATATCTGTCACACCCTCAGCCAGCTCAGCAGACCACGCCCACTTCCCATTTCTCCTTCGTTATAATCGTTCACACCTGTGGCTCACTTCTTGTCCTTTCTCCTTCCCTATTTATACATTCTTTCTCTTCACTCTCATAGCTAAGTGACTTGGTTCTTTTATTCTTTTCAAAGTGTTTTGTCTATCCTGTCATTTCCCATTGCTTACCCAATTTTTTATCCTGTTCCATCTCTAACTTCGGGACTTGTCTCTTCCCTTTTGGCTTTTCGACCCTGGACTGTTTTGACCCTGTTTGTAGCCTTTCATTCCTAATAAGTGCTGTTTTTCTTTAATGCAGTCGCTGCATTACAATATCACAATCCAAAGTGGTAAACAGATATTGTTTATGAAATATGCTCTATGCTCAAATGCTGTTCCTGTCCAAAACATTCCAAATATTCCAACATTATTATTTGAATCATTATCTAATTTGTATTTTTTATCAACAGCATAAACATTTTTTAAATGTAGCCCTGTATTTTTGCATGATATAGTTTTGTTATTTTTGCCTAATGTAAACAGTTGTTCCTTATAAACTGGCATCATCTGGGACTGGCATCCTATTCGCACTTAACTCTTATTTAACTGATCTCTAAGAGAAAGCTGTAAAGTGTATTGAGATTAACAATAATTGACTCTGAAATGAAGTGTAGTAAAAAAGCAGGGTAATTTGCTTTAGTTGGTATCCCTCTCCCTCTCTTTGCCTGTCCATTTCTCTCTGTTGCTTTCTGAAGTCCAAAAACAATTTTGCAATTCAATGGTTCTATGCATAAGTGAAGACCTGTAGCATCCATTTTTCACCTCAAACCCATATCAGAATCAGCTATTGCTCTAATTCAAATATTTTTGTGTAATTTAGTAGCTGTTGTTATGTTTCTCTTTACTCCTTGTAGTTCTTTTTAAGGACTCAATTCAGATCTGATGCAGGATAATGTGCGCTCATTTACAAACTCACTGGCACGACACATATTCTCAATTTAAAACTGATCAAACTGTCAGATCAAATTGTAAAATGTCAGCACAGTTGGTGCCCTGTTTTGTTTGTTTGTTTTTTATCCTGGCCTTCCAAAGTGTCACATTTTTACTTGGGGAAGAATTATTCGATGACTCTGCACACAAACACATACACACTGCCAAGATTAACAGAGCTTGGAACAACTTGACCCACTCAACACACACACACTCAGGCCACTGGCAGTCATTTGCCTGGTGACAGCAACCTAAACCCAGCCAACAGGCCTCCCTAAATGGCATGTTGTGGAAGTTGTATTCTCACACCAGTACAGGTGGCTGCTGGCTGAATGAACACTAAATAGTTTATTCAATGAAACTAGGGTCAATTAATTTTGTGAAAATTGCTTCGTGATATTGTTTGTTGTTCCTCGAAAGTATATGAGAAATACTCAATCCTAAAAGGCTTTTAACATTTACCTAGCCAAAATAATATACTCTAATCCGCAATCCATATTTAGTGTCAATAATAGTATAACCACTTCCTTGCTTCTACATACTGTACATTGTTTGTTTTGTTAGCTCCTCTTGTCATAAACATGTACTTTGTAGTTTGGTGACATGTAACACAGCAGTCCTGATGGAGTTTTTAAACACTGGGCCCAGTACAACTGGTAGATTTAAAGAGACTGTAGCTTATCTGTTACTGCACAGTTTGTGTTATCTTGTAGTCCCTCATATGAATGCTGCTGACTGGACATTTTGACATTTTGAATGATTCTCAGTACAGCAATGACACAAGGTGTTTAAAATCTCAAGCAGCACTACTGGTGTCTGATCCACTATCCATCCTATCCTATCCTATCCACACTATCCTTGTCCATATCAGCACAACACACACTAACGTGCTACCACCACATCAGTGTCACTGAAAATGAACCACACCCAAATAGTTTTTGCTGCGTGGTGGGTCATGTGAGGGTTCTGATGATTGCGGAACAGGTTGAAAGGGGGCTGTTGTATGCAGAAAAACAGATGAACTACAGTCTTCAGTTTTAGTGTTGGTGCACAAAGTGTAGTAACTGGTGTTAATAAAATGGACAGCAGGTGTAGAAACAAGGAGTTATTAATGTTAGGGCAAACTGGTGTATATTTTGACTCCCAATGGAAAATATATATTTGAAAGAAAAATTAAGGATTAGTCTTAATCATAATTATAGTTAGTTATTATCGCCATGTTTGCTATGTTGAAAACAAAATAAAGTTTAAATCAACAGGTCATTTTAGTGGTGTCTGAAAGATCTTGTACTTCGTTTTTCACTGGTGAAATGCATTCAGTGTAAATGCATAACAGGCTTTGGCTTAACAGGTTTTATTTAATTGTTCAAATAAGCCAATAATATTGCTCACAAGCAGAGCAGGTAAAGGCCTGTAACTATAATCTGAATGATATCAGATGCCAAGGAAATGTGATTTAACTTGCTAACATTAACATTAACATTCAGTATATATGTAATATTTTGTAATATTAATGATGATAATGTAATATATGAGTGTTTTGTATTGTTGTATTAGTGTGAATGGCTATTCAATTGTAGCCTGAGCTGCTATTCTGTTAAACTAGCAGTAACCATATTATTTTTCTCTCTGATGTTATAGTGTATTTGTAGAGTCCCAAAAGGCATTTGTGGTGGGTTGTGTTACCATAAAAAGTGATATAGAATGTTGTCCTTCTAATCAGAGGCCCTTTTGATCTGTAATCAAGGAAATGTCTGTAGTAATGTACTCAAGTCTGTATATACAGCTAGGCTGAGTAAGATCAGTCTCACGCAAGCGTGAGTGTAGAGGGACAAAAGGAAGCTCACTTTCCACCCTTAATCATTTTAAATTGTGTATTGTTATTACTAGAGGCACTATTACTGATATTACACTGTTACTGATTTTTTGAAGGGCAATATTTCATGCCTAGATAACTGTGGCAGAACCTTGTGTTAAATTGTATTGTGTATTTTTGTCAGAATTCATTTAGAAATCCTTTACAATTACAGCTGTTCCCAGATGCTTTAGCAGATTGGCAGACATCAGACTTTTGCAAAGACCTAGGGCCAGATGCATCACTGGAGCCCCTAGTGGTTACAATATCACTCTTCAGTCTCAGTATTGTAAAATACTTTGCCTGCCTCTAAGCTTTGACTGACAGCCTTTTATAATCATACCATTTTCTCTTTTCTCTCACTCACTGTTTTGATGTATTTTTCATCTATATTATCACAGCAAACTGAAATTACACCCTTGGCGCATGAGAATGACGATGGGATTGGAATCATAAGATTGTTAAAGCCAGCGTGTTTTTCTCTGGCTTCAGGAGCTTATCGTTCTTAAACAATAAAGAAGGCAGTGATTAAAGGATTCCCCCCTCCTTTCTTTCTCTCTAAGTCCAGGCGTGTGTCTTTCCTTTCAGCATAAATGAAATAGAGGCTGATGATGATGACAGTCTGGAACCGTAAATGCTCCTTTTGTGGTGCTATTTTAATTTGACACCATTATGCCACTGAGAGGGCTGCACGTCTGGTGCACAGACTTCCACTGAAGATCATTCTCATGCCATTTTATGCCATATTGTGAGACGTGCATTCAGCTTCTCTCAACCCTTGCTGTTTCTCTACCCTTGTGGTCTATCTTTACCATCAAATGCCATGCCTGCACCTGCTTGGTCATCAGAAATTCAATATCAAATATGCAAGATGACTTTTGTTTTATGCCATAGGTTTATCTCAAATTGCAAGAGCTGCTTTCTAAAAAATTTATGGTCCGTGGATTCACGTGTCTACATATTATTTGGTGTGCCTATGCCCACTGAAGCCCCAATTTTCTGTTTTTGACTTATATAAGATAAACCTAACATCGTCTTCTGTCTTTGTAGCTAATCTGGCTCATGTTGTGCCCATCATTTTTGCATTCTGAGATGCCTTTGTGCTCACCACAATTATACAGAGTGATTATCTAAGTTGCCATAGTGTTTCTCTCTGCTAAAATGACATTTCTACCTACTATGCATATTTTCTATGTTTTCTATGTCTCAACATTTCTTTGTCTATAGAACTGCCATTCACTGGATGGTGAGATATTTTACATCATTACATTATGAGTGAACTCAGTAAAGATTATGAGTAAAGATTTTGTGTGAGCAGCTCTCCTGGAACCAATCATTGCATTCATTCCCTCCTCCCATTCTAATGCTCGATGTGAAAATATACATGCATCTTGTTAGGGTTCCTACCTCTCGCCCCAGAGCGCTCTGCCATCCTTGCCGATTGCCGTTACAGAGCCGGTTTATAACCTGTGCTAAATTTACGACCTGATGACGAACACCTGCTTTTCCCGTTACTTAAGCACGGGTTCTAGCGTTGTTCGTGGCCAGCGCACATGCGCGCACTCCTTGACATCGTAGCGATCACCTTTATGGTTAGCTGGTAATGTCCCAGGGCTTATAGATGCGTATGGGGGAAGCCACTGAGGTATTTGATTATTTAGGGACACTTTGAAAGTTTCCCTATTATACGTCGTGGGATTCTGTCACTCCCGCATCTTTGGGTCCTACCACATATCATAACACATCTGCTATAACATGATTGGTTGATTAAATAATATAAGGGATAAGTAGGTGTACAAGTGTTCCTAATATAGTGCTCAAGTAGTGTGTAGTCGTGGTATGCAAGTTTTTTGACCTGAATAACTATGGTTTAAGCAGTTGATATTTATGGTACATCTGCATGATTCTCTGTAAAGACAAACCACATCTGCTAGATGGAATATCAAAATGGCCACAACATTAAGGCAGTTGATTTTGTATTAACTTATGTTAACTTGCAGTGTGCTAAATTGCTTGCTGAGATATAACCCAATCCCTTCCTGATGTGCCCTCTAGTGGAAAGCTTGTAATCTTCCACAAGCAAGGATGTGAACCATGCTGGATGGGCAGCAGTTTTCAGACACACAGATGTTTTGCAGTAAAATATAAACTGTTAGAAAGGTCCCCCCATTTCATATGTTATCTGGATGTAATACATGTCTTCTATATGGTTATAAAAAATAACTGTGTGTCCTATCTTGCTATATTTGTGGGAACCAAATAATCTTACAGTTACTGGAATTTACGTGAAAATTAGAATTTTAGAAACCGTTTTTCCATTTTTTTTGAAAAAAAAAACAAAAAAAAACCACAACTAGTATTTGATAAACCAAAAGAGCTATAAGAGTTGTGATAGGTTGCAGGGGTTAATGTTTTAGTTAGGACTAGGTGTAGATGTAGCTTTTGCTGCAGTAATCCTTCTTTTGTCATTCATGTCAATATAAATTCTTTACAAGGATAGCAAGATGAGTGTGTGTGTTTGTGTGTGTGTGTGTGTGTGTGTTTGAGAGAGAGAGATTTCTAGGGAACAAAAAATGCCAGTGCTTGGGTGAAACCTTGCTGCTACTAACACAATATGGCACTTTAACTTTAGCCATCATTTCCTTTCTGAGACTGCAATTCAGATGAAAATTTTAAAATAACCTTCGCAACATTTGAACAAAGGAGCCTTTGGTCCTTGAAGTTCATTTTTAGCGTGGAAATAAGGAAGCAGAACATTTTGCTAGTGAGCAGGATTTTTTATTTCATAATGCTTTCATTTTCCAGTGCGGTGCTATATAATTGTATCTTTTAAGGGCACACATCATTTCTCCCATGTTTCTGTCAGCCTGAATAAATATTGCCTTTGAAAAAAAAAGATTAAAGTCTCAACTCTCTCTTCGGGACTGTTTGTGTGTGTGTGTGTGTGTGTGTGTGTGTGTGTGTGTGTGTGTGTGTGTGTGTGTGTGTGTGTGTGTGTG
>JAYJMA010020085.1:0-12205 GCA_036873895.1 Parotocinclus cabessadecuia
GGATAGATAGATATGTTATGAGTAATAAATAGAATAGTAATGGTAAATGTATGCAAAACACGATTGCAATGCAATAGTAATTCACAAGTGTGTGTGTGTGTAGGAGCTGAAAGATAGAATGGATGAGCTGCAGCCCCTGATCCCTGTGCTGGAGCAATACAAAACGGACACTAAGCTCATTTCACAGTTCAAACAGGAGATCAGGAACCTGTCAGTCGTGCTGACAGGGATTCAGGATGAGCTGGGGGCATATGATTACGATGAGCTCTACAATCGAGTGATGAGTCTGGAGAGCCGCTTACGCAATTGCATGAGCAAACTCAGTGAGTTACAGTGACAGCATAATTATAAATTAGTACTACTGTTATAGTCATTACCACTATCATTACAAATAAACAAAGTACTATGTCATTATACATAACCTTAATACCGATTGCAGCTAGTAAAACATTCACTGTATTATATACACAAATATTGTAATGTTAATCATTACCACCATCATTATACATAAATGAAGTACTGCTACTGCCATTAACACAATCACTATGCTTTATTTCTATAGCGCTCTTTACAATAGAGCACTGTCTTAAAGCAGCAACTTTAGGTTATCTTCTAAATTAAAAGGAGAAAACCTTGGGAGAACAAAGACTAAAAAACTAAAGAATTACTACCCTTTGTGAGGTGAATATGATGATCTTGAACTGGTACTGGAACATGAGCTAGGAGAGAAAAGAAACTGGAACTAGTTATTGGTAAGGCACAGTGTCTATTAACAGACCACCGATACTAAACCACTGATACTAAATGTAGCATTAGACTCCAGCAGGATTAGCTTATAGCAGCATAGCTAGAAAGGGAAGAACCGGAAGATAACACAACCAAGAGGGATCACATGAGCCATCAGCAACCCACCATACCAACAATTAAAAAACCTGAGTGCACTCAAGGTGCATTAAGAATGCAGTCAAACCACCAGAAAAAGGAATTGTTTGATCCATTGACAAGCACAAGCAGCTCCCACAATTGTGCTGTCCACCATCCAGACACAGGTAGCACCCATGTCTCTGACCAGGCCTTTTCCAGGTGCTCAGCAGAAAAAAAACATTTGTTGTCATGCCGCCCATTACGTGTTTTTCCATTGACAGCCAGCCACCATTGCCTTAGTTTGCAGTAGTCTTGTGAACAACAAACAATTTTTGTCAATATCCTAAAATAAGAAAGTTTTTCAATTTTTCAATTTTTCAGCTGACCCTGACTCGCTTTCAGCAGTCCTTTCTGCAAATTTACAGACTACTGCTGTAAATAGAATGACAAAATAAAACTCAGTCTACAATTATTAGAACTAGTTTGCCATTATTTAGTAACTTGTGTGTTTTAAGGACATCAATCCACCATAGCCTTCAATTTCAAATTACTCTGTGTCTTAGGGTGACTATACCCCTTTTTTGGGACCTAATTAGAAGTCCCATTATTTCAAATACATGTCTTAATTAAATGTCTGTAATTTGGCGTTTCTTTTAATGTTGATATTTGCATTCTACACTTGCTATACACACTGATTACCTTTTTGCACAACTTTGGCTGTTCTCTTTTGGTCCTGCCTTTTCTCAGTTATGTGCATGCCCCACATTATTCTCGTATGTGAAAGTGCTGCACCACAGCAACAGCAAGAGACCAATACAGTGGTTCATGTCATGAAAGTTTAGTTTGGGAATATCAGAAGGACTAGTGAAAAAATTTCCTTTTGCCATAGAAAGAAAATCCAATGTTATGCAAAAGGCGATATGAGCAGATCAACACTATTATCAACATTTATTTAATATTACTGTCATTTCTTATTCTGGTATCATTAAACCAGCATCAATATGACTTTAATTCCAGTATCATTATCACTGACAGCTCTAAATCATTACCAGCAAGGCGATCAGAATCAATACTAATGCTTAGTGTCTCTCACTCAATTTAGCAAGCTTTCCATACAAACTGCGTGCAAAATAAAATTCATATTCTCAAGTGGCTTTTACATGTACTAAACAGTTAACTCATCCAGAGATACCAGTTTAGACATGATCCCACAACACAAAGTTCTTAATTAAATCATCATGTATCTGTTGCATGATTAGTGGGAAACACTTTTATTACTTGTTTTTCTCCCAAGAGTTTCAGCGTGTTAAGTCATTTTAATAATTGGTGTTGTAATTTAGGACCACATTTGCCTTTGCACACTTTAGTCAGACCAGATAGTCATAAAAGCTTAGAAGGGTAATTATAAGCTATTGCTAATGGCTTTAAATATAACATTAAAATTTTATGAATTCAAACAATTATCAATGGTAGGTATAAACTTTTACGAAACCTCTCCCACCATGAATAGTCAACTTTAATCAAATCCAACAGATGTATGAATGCATTATTAATAGCTTTGCTAATCATGCCTCAGAGTGGGAGGAATATGTGATAAAATTGCTTCATATTTATCTGGCAGTGCTGCTTTAATATGCAGAACAGAACTACACACATTATCAGCGCTGCCATGAAATTGGCTTTAGGAATCTAGTTAGGAGGGGGGAAAGGCCTACACCTTATCAGTGTCTTCCGTTCTTTCCAGCATGTGGGAAATTAATGAAAATCACAGGACCAATGACCATAAAAACATCTGGGACCAGGTTTGGCGCATGGATGACTGACCCACTGGCATCTTCAAGAAATAACAGAGTGAGTTATTCAAGGTTGGATATGTGCTATTGCCTTAACTTTGCCTTGTTTAAAAAATTGTAGGATAATTAATTTACTGTATGTTTTTGTTTCCTATTAATTGTGGTCATGTGGTAAATATATACCCAATGTTAGGATCCCTACCTCGTGCTTCTGAGCAGCCCGTCCTCGTTCCCTTTGAAGTCCGCCATTACAGAGTGATTCTTAGGAGCTGCTTTTATCATCCTGCTGGCTAACGACGTGATAAGGAACACCTGGGGTCTCCACTACATAAGTACTAACCCCGGCTTTGTTCGTTGCCACGTGATCTTCGTTCACTCACTTGTTGTTCGGCCCCACGCTGACACTGTTGCTCAGTTATATAGACGATAACATCGTGGGGCTGATGGATGTGTACGGTGGAAACCCCGGAGGTGACCTAGTTTTTAGGGACTTAGGAAATCAGGGTTTAACTCTTCCGCCTCTCTTCGGCTAGATAGCTGAGTTTCACTCCGGTCGGCTGTGCGGCTCGATTTGTTACGTGCCCCAATAAGGCTTCTTTGCGGCCATGCTTTCTCGAGCTAACGCTCACCTTCTGTCGCTTCGTGGTAGTATCGCGTCTTGTTCTTGTGCTAATTTGCACTTTCGAGCTCCCACTCTCCCCCTCGAATTTGGGTGCCCGTTTCGCATATTAACCAGCTGTGGGTGTTTACCCATTGGGACACCGTCCAGCTGTGGTTTTTTCCTCTTTTATTTCTGTACTTTGGCGAGCCTTTTGCTCTGCCTTTTTAGTTCTCCCTGTTATTATACATACGTCGTTGGTCCCCCATTCTTGCATCTTTGGGTCCTCAACCCCGACGCATAACACCCAACTACTGCATAAATGGTTAGCCGTCAAAATAATGCAATAGAGCTATTTTTCTGGATGTCAATATTAACAAATTAGATGCAGGTTATAATTAATGTGTTCAGCTGTAATACAAAGATATATGTGAATTGATTAATTGTATTTAATAATTAATATTATTATTAGAAAACATCGTAACGTAAATGTTATTGATGCAAAATTAGGCTTTTTTAAAGATTTGATTTGCAAAACCTATATGTATGAAACCTATGTATTTCTGCAATATATCAGCTTGATACATATGCACTTAAATGTGTCTAATTACTAAATACAGTTGGTCAGGAAGCAAACTAAGCCAAAGCCTGAGCTGTTGAACGTCATGCTTAATGGAGAGTGATTTAATAAAACTGAACTCTGAACATTTAATTACTACAATATAAACATAACTGCTGACATGGAATAGTTAAATTTTTTTTTTTACTTTATAATGCTTTAGAGCTCCATGACCCAAATTACTACTATAATATAATATAATATAATATAATATAATATCATATAATATAATATAATATATCACTCAGCTTTAGATTATAATTATCGTATTTGTATTTGCTTTAACAAACACTTTTGCACAAGTTTTTGCATAGTTCAATTTTTAATCTATCTTCAAGTGCTGGGACTTTTAAACAGTTTAGTTGAATTTTTAATTTAACCCTGCTCCAGTTTAAAGCACTTAAATACATTATTTTTATATTTCCCTTAGGTATGGTATATGGACACCTACACTAACAGCAAGGTGGTGCGTGAGTACAAATCTTTAGCAGATTTCATCTCAGGACAGGAGTCTCGAATATACTACCTTCCATTCAAGTGGGCAGGCACCAACCATGTGGTCTACAATGGTTCACTGTACTACAACAAGGAGCAGAGTAACATTGTAGTGCGATACAGCTTTGAGACAGGACGTGTGCTGGCTCAGAGGGCACTCGAGTATGCCGGTTTCCACAACGTCTACCCATACACGTGGGGTGGCTTCTCAGACATTGACATCATGGCTGATGAGATGGGCCTATGGGCTGTCTATGCCACCAATCAGAATGCCGGAAATGTGGTGATCTCTAAATTGGAACCTGAGACATTGGATCCTCTGCGCACTTGGAACACAGAGTACTCAAAGCGCAATGCTGGCGAGTCATTCATGATCTGTGGTACGCTGTATGTTACCAACTCACACCTGACTGGTGCCAAGGTTTACTACTCCTATGACACTAAGACATCCACATATGAGTATGTAGATATCCCTTTTCACAATCCATACTTTCACATTTCCATGCTGGATTACAATTCCAGAGAGAGGGCGCTGTATGCCTGGAATAATGGACATCAGGTCCTCTTCAATGTCACTCTCTACCATGTCATCAAAACTGAAGATGATTCCTAAAGACAGTTTGTAAATAGAGGAAGGAGTCCAGCAGTCGGGAGACACTTTTTTTTTTCATTTGTGTCGAATAGTGGCTCCAATGGTCTTCTTTAAACATGCACATTACCACTTCACTGGAACTCAAGGCGAGTGAAATATACAGTTTATGAACATAGTTAGCAGATTGCTGGTGACTACTACACAGATTTCTCATTTGCCTAGAGCAAAATCCTCCATGTAACAACACTTTCCACAGTGGCATCAGAATGAAAGATGTTCATAAGAGAAGATTGGAAGACTCGTAAATAGTTCATAAATTTAGATTGGATGAACTAAATAATACATCAAAATTATTATTTGCAACATATAACGATAGCTTATAGTCCATGTTCAAACTA
Organism: Parotocinclus cabessadecuia; assembly: GCA_036873895.1. NCBI lineage: Eukaryota > Metazoa > Chordata > Actinopteri > Siluriformes > Loricariidae > Parotocinclus > Parotocinclus cabessadecuia. Next base: position 5,360 of record JAYJMA010020085.1, read on the forward strand.
TCAAATTGTAAGAAAAGAAAGACACAATAAATATAGACAGTTTAAAGTGTGGCTAGAACAATGGCTATTGTCTTCTCCATTGTGATACTGTTCCACATCCTCATGAATGAACCAAGCAGCTAATTCATTTAAATTGTTTGCCTGTATCACTGTCCACCAATACACCTTCAAACACACTGGCTACTGAATATGGACGACGGTCCAGAAAAACACAATCTGAGAACAAGGAAGTATCCATAAGCTTCAGCACATTTTCTTTATTTACTTGAGCAAACTCACATACTTGTTTTATACATCATCTGCACTGAAGACAACACATAAGAACAAGGTGGGACACCTGGCTATGGAGTGATTATCAAATCCTCTAGAACCAAAGGACAGCAGGTCAGTTTCAAAATAATTTCCTCATTCGCAACTGAGTTAGCTGTGTTTGTAATGTTTTCTCCTTATTTCTTTCAGTGACAAGAGATGATTTGATGAATATTTCATTTGACTATGAGCAACACAATTTGACAAAAATTAAGATGTTATGTTAAGATGTATAGTTAAGTTTTAAATTAGTTAAGTAAACTTATTTCTGATTCCTCCACCCCAGTGACTACATCTTATCTGTCAACATTGGGTTTTTGTTATTAGGTTTCTGTTACTTAGTCACTCAGGTCTTTTCTCTCACATCCAACATGTCGACCATGAGAACCTTCTATTCACTTAAAGTCTAATATGTCCCAGAGCTTAACGTGCTGTTGACAATCAACAACATTCATTATTCGGACTGTGCAATATTTTAATGTTTTGGCTGATCAGTGTATGTTGATGTGTAAGTGTTGACAAGTGTTGATTGTGCAAGCTTTAGTCACATGTAAAGTAATAAATTTATTTCATTAATTCATTCATTTTCATCATTCTTAAGTGAGCTGAAAAGTAACCAGCAGTGCAGAAGGCAAGGTAGGAAATTATAGGAAGGATTATAAGAATATAGGAAGACAAAGTACACACACTCACCCTCTCTCTCATGCACGCACACACAAGTGTTATATACATGTATAGTGTACCGAACACATATGCAGAATAGTGCATCTAAATGTCTGTATCAGTTTGAGGCTTTCAGTGGGTGTCCATAAGTGCTGATTGCCTTTACTGATGTTTATTCTTCAGTCATGGTTTACCATGCCAAACACATGGAATAGGGTAATTAAATTAAAGTAAAGTAATTAATGTTGAACTGAGCTACAAGTAATGGTCAGCACAAAAAGCAAGATAACAGCAACTGCAAAACTGTTAAACAGGGTACCTAGTAACCAGAAATAAAAAATAAAAGTAAAAATTTAAAAATCTATGAATGGTATGTTACTGCTAACAAAAAAAACAGGTGGTACAAATATGCAAGTTAATAATTCATTAATTTTATACTTACTTTTCCACTCAATCTTGGTCAGGGTCAAGGGAAAGCGAGACCTAGCCAGTGGCATAGGGTGTAAGGCAGGAATAGATTCCAAAGACAGGGCACGATTGTGATGCACACTCACACAATCATACACACACTCGCATGGTACTTTATAAACACAGATTAACTTAAAGAATGTCTTTGGACTGTGAGAGGAAACCAGAGTACCCAGAGATTACCCATGAGCACATGGCGAGGACATGTAAATTGCACACGGCAGTCGGAGGTCAAGATCAAGACAGGGATGGAGGAGCTGTGAGGGGACTTTGCTAATGGCTGCATCATTGCGCAACCCCAATCTACTTATCACACTTCCTTATTAACAGGATAACATGCTTACAAAAATTAGGGGAGATTGCATTATGGAGACTTCATTTTGAAATACCCCCTTATTTTTGTGAGCAGTATATATTGGGTTTGGTATTTAGAACATAATTGTAAAACAGCAATATACTATAGAGCAAACGTAACTGACGAAGTTGAATCTACAGTAACCTAAACTGGGTAAATGTTCTAAGTAATGTTATTTTGAGATTATCAGTCAAGTTCAGAACACTCGATGAGGTGATATGCCATCTGGAGGCTAAGTTTAAACGTTAACAGCCTCCTGAGTCAAAATCAATAGCAAAACTGAAGCCAAATTCATTTTTAAAAATACAATCAATCTGTAAACTAGGTCTATGTTCCCCAAAGCCCTATTGTAATAAACATTTTATCATTTAGCTCTGCAGCATGGTGGTCCTGATTTGAACCAAGAAGCAGACAGTCGCTCACCTCTAGAGAAATAAAATGGTAATTTCTTCTTTCTTTCTAAACATCTTTTCTTTCTAAAGCCTTTGTGGATTATCCCCAGCCCACACACAAATGGTCAGGTAAAACTAACTTCATAGTGCAAAGAGTTTCGGGCTATGTAATTAGTGTCATTTTACAGCCCAATTGTTTGAACAAAAAAGTTGACATTATTTAACTCTGGAAAAGTAGATAGTGCTATGAAAAAATGCATTACTTAATGCTTTCATAGGGGTGATTGCGTGTTCATGTTCATGTTGTTTTTGGGACCTAGTATCCTAATTGTAATGTGCTTAACAATTAGTGGCCATTAATTAAAATGTCAATGCCTTTTCATGCAATCCAAACACAAAGAGCAAACCAGGCCTCATAAACCTAAACATCAGAGCTCAATATTTTTACATAATTGATATAGGCTATACTCTTTCTCCACATAAATAATACAAAAATAAATAAATAAGCAAGCATGCCCGAGCTGCTGGCCTATACCAAGGGTAATTTGCAGGCAAATCAACAGCAAGACCTCATTCAACATCGAAAAAAGGGTGCCACTGATTTCCATATCAATCACAGGGTCTTGTTATTTCCTGCAGCTCAATTTCAAATTCTTAGTCCATGTGACAGTATTAGTATTCTCGGTAATGCTGCTGTGTAATTCCTATGTGAGATTTTAAAGACAGTGCTTTTCCATCAAAAAGGCAAGCAGTTCTGGTATAAAGACTAGTTAGTTACTAAAAGGTGAAATTGGTGACATTCCTAATAAAGAGCATTAGTAATAGTGTGACCCAGTAGTTAGTGAAAGTCTTGCAAGTGAGATAAAATGAATAACTAGAAAAAAACAACTAAAACAGTAATTAAAACAAATAATTTAACATGGGATAAAAAGGTTTATCATGTTGTCTTTGGAAACATGGACTGCAGCTAAGGTGTAAATTAAAAACTAATACTGTACCTAATACAAAGTCATATGAACTTAAACCTATTATTAAATGTACCATTTGTCACCAATTTTCAATATAATTTGTGATATGAGTCATACACAAGTCCCACACTATTACACAATTGGAAATCAATATTTCGTAATGCAAAATTTTTCTGATCGCAAAAGAAACGACAAATGGAAAATGAAGATTAAAGATGGTTACACCACACAAATACACCTGTCAAATCAACAGCACATATTAGTTGATGGTAACCTACATCAAAGTTGATGGTAACCTGTTACCTGTTAAATGGTTACCTGATTCATTTTTGCACTCTTCCACTAAAAGTCATTTCCCAGGAAAGTGAACAGGCAGGTGAAATTGTACGATTGCTTTAGGATACATAGCGAATGGGGCACAGAGCTGTGGATGTCTTTGTAAGTTGTATGAGGATTTTAACCTTTGTGTAGTCTTAACTTCGTGTATACTCCCCTTGTCCTAAGAGTCAAAAAGGCCTGCCTTCAATAGACCCCTAAAATGAACAGCTTAATTACAGTTTAAACTCAAAATCTATTTTGCAAGAAACTAATTCTTCTATTTATCAGTCATTGCAAGTTGTATTTAATCAAAAAAACTCTTCATTCTAATTACAACACATCTGCCATCATTTTCTTTCATAAAGAAGAATAGTATTATTTTTTTGTTGTTGTTGTTGATCAAGAAAGTCTAAACAAGAAAATATCGGGTGGTTCTGAATGCAACATTTTTCATAGCATAGTGATGAATTTATACATGATGAACAATAAGTAATTCAACTGTTTGGGAATGAATTATTGTGTGTTTTCCTCTAATATGCATACCAGTAAAATTATTGTATAGTAAAATAAAATAAAAATAAATACAATATAGTCATATGGGATATAACATGATGCTTAACAAGTGCTAAGTAAGCCCAGCATGCTGCCAGGAAAGCTGCCTGAGAGTGTTAAAATAGAAAGGATTGAATTGAGTTTTGTTTTTGATAGGCATAAATGTTTTCTATGGGGTTAATTAAAGTGATATGACTCACCATTTAAAAAGAATTAAGATGGCTCCTGGGAAAGCAGTTCCTGTTTGATGGCAGTTTTGAGGGACAAAATGACTTTAAGCATCCACCAGTTGTGGAAACCATGATTTTTTTATATGGCTGCTTATCTTGATCAGGGACGTGGAGGTCCGATTCCTATTTTAGAGAATATGTCTGCATTTGTTAGCTTGTTAGATAGCGAACAGGCAAGGAAACGTCAGAAGTCAGTTGCACCCATAAATGCATGATATTTCTATAGGTGAAGTCAACTGAGACATTTCCTGTGAACAGGGTAATCAACACTATATAAAATACTTAAGATTTTTAAACATTGATGTGTATTTGTATAGACGGTGTCAGCAGAGATTCCTTTATTATCTTCATAGCATCGCTATTGAATAAACATTAACATTATTGTTCATGTCACCAATTCTAAGTTATTATGCAAGGCATGTTAACGTTGCCAACAGTTTAGGCAGTAAAGAAAAAAGTGGATTAATGTCAATACATTCGTACAGCAAGATCAGACAACTTAGATTGCAGATTAAGACCTACATGTAATACATTGCATCATAAGCAGGCAACACAACATAATACACAATATGATAAATGGCAACAATGCCACCAAGAAGGCATTTGGTACTGGACTTATGTAGATATTTACATTCAAGAGAACACTGATTTGGATTTTGAAAAGTAAGTTGTTGAAGTTGATACAAATATTACTTGCAAATGATGCAAGTTTCATTCTAAATTAAATTAAATTGATGCAAGTTTCATTTCATTCATCCACTAATTCCCCCAGAAGGTATTTATGATTTTCAGATGCAGGAAGGTTTTGTGTATGCTTCTTCTAGCAGTGAGCAAACATGTTCAAGGTAAACTGTTATGAGCAAGTAACTGTAAAACTGCAATGGACTGTTGCCTAACCCTAAACCTATACTTCTTCCTGTGTCTTGTGGTTTCTGAGACAGGCTCTGTGCCCCATGTGGCACTGACCAAGAAATGTGAAGGTAAAGTAAAGTGTACCTCAAAGGCATGAAGGCAGTTTCAAAAGAATTAAACCATGAACGTTTGAGGAAAACCCATGAGCATAACTCAGAGAGCCCAACAAAATATTCAGCAGTCAGGTCATTAAATAAAACTATAAAATAAATCCATCTTTACAGGTAGGAATCAATCAGGGCAACATTAGGCCAGCAGAAAGAGTGATGGATTATCAAGCAAGCTGGAGAACTGAATCTGCAAGCTGAAACTGGTGGAATGGCAGCAGAGATATAGTATCTTACAACAGTTCCCGTCTCATTTTTGTAACTATTTTATCATACATTTTCATGGAATAACACTGAAGATATTGCAGTTTGATACAATGTTAAGTAGTTTGTTTATAGCTTGTATAATAGTGTAAAATTACTGTGCCAAATTGTGCCCAAAGTGTCAACATTTTGAATGGCCACCATTATTATATCAGCACTGCCTTAACTCTGTCGGGCATAAAGTTCACTAGAGCTTCAGAATTTGCCACTGGAATTCTCTTCCACTCCTCCATGATGACATTACAGAGCTGGTGGATGCTAGAGACCTTGCAAGCCTCCACCTGACATTTGAGAATGCCCAACAGTTGCCAAATAAAGCTTAGGTCTGGATACATGCTTGATCTTAATACCCAATTTTTTCAACAAGACAGTGTTCATCTTGGAGGTATGTTTGTGGTCGTTATCATGTTGCAATACTGGCCTACTTCACAGTTTCCGAAGGACGTGGATCATGCTCGATTTCAGTATGATACAGTACATGTTGGCATTCGTGGTTCTCTCAGTGAACTGTAGCTCCCAACATAAAACAGCCCCAAACCATGACATTCCCACCACCATGCTTGACTGTAGCCAAGACACTTGTCTCCTCGCCTGGTTGCCAACTTGTCACGTTACATTTAGTTGTTACTCTCATTCTGGCCACTGGGTGGCAGTAGTGGTTTGAGCACACGGTTAACAAGCCAAATAGGGATGCCATTATGTAGCACAGGTTTTAGCTAAAGTTAGCTTCACAGCTCTGGTGTGTTAAACCCTTGTTTGGGGAACATCATTGTTCTTACACTCATGTAAGTGAAAATTTGTTGATCTATGGAAATGTAGAAGAACATTTGGCAATGCTTTGGGTGCATTTTAAGTGATTATCTTTTTGTGTCTTTGCAGAAGGGTTTATTTATAATCGGTGCTGTTTATTTTGGTTCCTTTTGTTCTGAGATGGAATAATTACTTCACGGCTGGACAATAAAAGTGTTTGACCCGCACCTGATATTTAAAGGATCTTACACTACCCTTCAGGATACCCAGGTCTTCCTTACTTCAAGGACGCTCCATAATCTCCCATGGAATCATCTTTTACCTCATCAAAGCTGCACACAGGAATCATAAATTGTAAAAAGACTTAGAATCCTTCCTGTCTATTGAGAGCTATCCAGTTTTCTTGCTAACAGACAGCTAAATTTTTTGAAAGACGCTTGCTAATGTAAATGTTGTTTGTGAACCCTGATTTCATGTATTTGGGGTTATGTCAGCTAGAGTAATCACTAGACAAAGTTATTATTATTATTGTTTTTTTTTTTTTTTTTTTTTTTTTGT
>JAYJMA010020115.1:0-12204 GCA_036873895.1 Parotocinclus cabessadecuia
TTACAAAACCCATAGTCATTCATTGAGGAAACAGTGGTCATAAGGAAGGAACATAGCTTGCACAGGGCACTACTCCATCATAGTCTATATTTAGATGTTCCAAAAACTAGATGTCCTTCCCAGCTACTGTCAAGCACAAGGACAATTACATTTACATTCAGTGCAATTTATTTATTCATAACCTTACCTAAAGTTCCCCTAGAAGAACATGTATACTTAATAAAAAATGACAAAATGTGTCCAGAGATGTTAAGCTACTTCTCTCTTCCATTCATCCTTATCTTATTTCTTCTTCCTTTTGCTTCTCCTCTCTCCCTTTAGATCATCCCAATGGTGCAAGAATTTGTGTCAAACACCTTGGGGCAGCAGTTTATTGAGGTGCCCCCATTTAACCTAGGGAAGGCATTTGGTTACAGTCAGTGCTGTGCTCCCCTCATTTTCATCCTTTCTCCAGGATCTGACCCAATGGCAGCACTTCTCAAGTTTGGAGAGGAACAGGTTGAGTGCATAAAAATGTTTATCTAGTCATTCCTCTAGTCAAATCCCGCTGTGCTAACTTCCATTATCATAATTCTGTTTATAACCCCTAACCTGAAAAACCCCTAATCTAAAAAAATCAAGAAACTAATAGAAATTATTGTTTTACTGATTTACCTATATGAGCTGTTTAACGTCCATATTGCGTTCTGTGAAAACTTTGACTGGACATATCGTCACATAGTGATTTAGATACTTGTAGATACTTTGCACACAGTGTTGCATTTTAAGCAATATCAATTACAAGACAATATAAAAAAAACATTTAGTGCAATACTCTACTGCAGAATACAGTAATTGTATCTTTACATCCTTTATAAAGCCTGAAACATAAAATTAATGGAACATTGTTTGTAGCATGTATGTAGTAAATGTAAATAAAATAATGTTTTATTTCCTTTTGTTAATTTTTAGACTTCTGATGTTAAAGCGATTGGATGTTGATCAGATCTCATTAAACCTGTACTTTTAACCTCTGTTTAATTCCTTAACTTTCATTTTATTTAGTGGTTTATTGTGTCATAGGATTGAGATATACTTCTGCAGTCACGCAATGGTACACCAGAATGAGGCCCTGCTTGTTAGGTAGAAGATTCAAGTCTAACATAGTCTAAGTCTAAAATACCTAATTATGTACCCAGTCCTGCTTATTCTTTCATTTTATCCTAGTAAAACAGGCCAAATAATAAAAAAACAACACGGTTGTATTCAGATGTCGTCATATGCTTTCATTTAGTGTCAAGGATCCACTATGCCAACAGTATACCTTTTTTGACATTTCCAGGGCTTCACAGGTAGCAAGCTAACCTCACTGTCTCTGGGACAAGGCCAGGGCCCCATTGCCATGAAAATGATTGAGAAGGGTGTAAAGGAAGGCACATGGGTGGTACTACAGAACTGCCATTTGGCCACATCCTGGATGCCTACATTGGAAAGTATCTGTGAGGTACTGTTGGATGCAATGGTTTGAAAAATTGTTAATTTAACTAACCAATGTTTTGTTCTCATGGGGCTCTTTATTTACAACTTTACACTTACTTTTAATTATTTTATATTATATTATGTTATGTTATATGTTATATATGTTGTGTTGTGTTGTGTTGTGTTGTATTGTATTGTATTATATTATATTATATTATATTATACACTTAATTTAATTGCCTGGTCTCAATTTGAAAAGACTGTGTTCAGTATTACAGCCTGTTTTTGTCCTATGTTGTTCCTATTGGGATTTCTTTATGAACTGTTACTGTTCTTGCTTGTTAATTTTGGCTCATTTGTAAATCTATGAAGATCCTAGGCCTGATTGCACAAAGCAGATTAAGTTAACATTTTAGGTTTAACACATTAAGTTAAGGCTTCCTCAAAATAAGGTTACGGTTATTATAATTGTTATAATACGGTTGTTATAATACAGTTTTTAATGCGGTGCCGAACTGCAGGCGAACTGTAGATGATGAAATCCCTAAATTCCTTACAATTAAATAATGAGAAATGTTGTTCTTAAACTGTTGAACTTTTAGCACATGCAGTTGTCCACAAAGTGATAATCCTCGTCCCATCCTTGCGACTGAGCCTTTTGAGGATGCTCCCTTTATACCCAATCATGACACTCACTTGTGGAATGTTCCAAACAGGTGTTTTTTAAACATTCCTCAACTTTCCCAGTCTTTTATCTACTCTTTTGGAATGTGTTGCTGGCATCAAATTCCAAATGAGGGAAAAAATGCAAAAAACAATAAAGTTTATCTGTTTGAACATTAAATGTTAAATGTTAAATGTTAAACCGGTGGTGTTGTTTATTAGCTCTGAATGCACCGGAAGGTGTAGGGAGTACTGTATTCAGAACTCTGCTTCTGCTGAAGGTGCCTTTATGTGTATTATTGGATTCTCATAGTAAAAATCATAAACTTAACCATCATTAAATGGGGAGTGCTAGTACTTATGTTTTAAATGTCACAAGGTACATACCATCTTAACACAAACAACTGTTCCATCATCCAGGAGCTCAACGCAGACACCACTCATCCAGACTTCCGTTTATGGTTAACCAGTTACCCTTCCCCCAACTTCCCAGTGGCCATCTTGCAGAATGGTGTAAAGATGACCAATGAGGCCCCAAAGGGGCTGCGTTCCAACATCATTGGGTCCCTCCATATGGACCCCATCTCTGACCCTGAGTTCTTCAATGGCAGCTCCAAGACAGTGAGTAATAGGCTGGTGATAGTTGAGTAATAAGTGGAAATAGTACCTTCCCACTCCCCCAAAGGACTTTTAATTTAGTATTGAGGAAGTTGGGTACACCGGTACTGACAGTAATTAATATCATGACTACAGGCATTTGGATTTGAAGCACTATAAATATTATATTTAAATAAATAAACATACATATAAATATGCTTCAGTTGCCGTTAATAGAATATGTGCTAAGGGTAAGGCAAATATTTTAAATTAATTATGAAGTAATGTTCCAAACTGTTCAATATTTGCATAACAGTTGGAAATTATCTTGAAATTAGCACAACAAATTTACACAATACACAAATTAGTGTAACATTTTTAGTTTAACTTGTGATGTGACCTTTTAAAAGTGTTTATATTTATGTAGTTTATGTCTGCATTTCAGGTTGTATTTAAGAAGCTTCTCTATGGTCTGTGTTTCTTTCACGCTGTCACTCAAGAGCGGAGAAAGTTTGGTCCCTTGGGTTGGAACATCCCTTATGAGTTTAGTGAAACTGACCTACGAATCTCTGTCCAACAGCTGCACATGTTCCTGGACCAGTATGAAGTGAGGACACACATACACAAATACATACATACATACATACAAAAAAAGTAATCCACTTCTTATCCTCATTTCACACAGATGTGTCAACCAATTCTCACATGCTCACACTCTATTACATGCACTCTTAACTCAATCGCTTCAAGTCTCCAACTTAATTTCAGGCTCCATGCCAATCCTGTCATAAGCCCCTACGGAGAAGAATTATTAAAATATAAAAAAACCTTGACATTTCCACAGCTTCAGAGTCACCTTCCATGCTACTCTTACTATCCCTTTCAAAACAAGCACTCTGCATAAACTGATCAAGAACCCCCTTCAAAAAAAGCACTGACATTTCCTCCATGACATTAGCAAGGGAAATTTCAGTAGGAAATGTCACGATCCCAGTGTTATTTGCTCCACGTTTCATATCTCAGCCTCTCTGAAGTGTGCTGAACTCGCCAAACTGAGACCTTCATTTGCCACATATAATGAAAAGGGCCTTTGGTGTCTTTGTGTCTTTACCTGTGAAGATGTTGTTAAGATTAACTTTTCATTGCACTGGAGAAAAGCCAGAATGTAGGCAGTTATTAAAGGGATGAAGTAAATGTAATATATCCACTGAATATTCATGAAAGGATTATATATATATATATATATATATATAATTTTGTGTAAAATGATCAATATATGGATAAACTCCAAATCAGGGGTTTCATTTTGTTGCAGACAGTATGAACTTTTTTATTTTTTATTTTTGTGTGGTCTGCTTCATTTTTATAATGGTGAAATACACATGCATTCAAAAAAATGGTAAAGCATTTACCACTCATTTACATTTACATGTACATTTCTCATTCCTACTCACAACAAATGTATCAGGTCCCATATTTGTAAGACTGGCAACAGTACAGCGATGTTGTTGTCAGATATCTCTTGTATCATGTGTCCACCGGCAGACCTGTCCAGTGCAGTGCAACCTCATACCATGACAGACCCTGTTTTTTTACTTGTTGCTGATAAGTCTTCATGGTCCTGTGTCTTTATTCCGGAGGACATTGCTTCTAAAACAGATGTGGAATACTGATTTATCTGACCACAGTGCATGTTTCCACTGTGTGATGGTTCATCCTAGATGCCTCCGAGCTTAAACAAGTTGACGATACGCCTGAAGATTGTTAGCATGAGGTTTCTTTTTGCACAGTAAAGTCAAGTAGAATTTGTGAATCTAATTCTAATATTGTAGTGCTTTATGGTAGGTTTGTAATTCCTTGCCCATCTGGTTATATTAGTGATTTTGAGATCAGCTGTTCCTGATGAAGTGTCACCTGAGGGAACGACGATTACAGGTGTTCAGCTTAAGCTTGCAATCTTGCCCTTTATGCACTGACATTCCTTTAGATACTTTGAATTGTCTAATGATTCTGATTTCCAAATGATTCCAACTATTCTGATTTGCCGTTGTACTTCCACAAATAGCAGCGCATCATTGTTCTTGTCATTACATGTGCAGATTGTTACAGATTGTTATAGACTCCCTATAAGCACCTGTTTTTATTGCAGGAAGTTCCATTTGATGCACTGCGTTATATGACAGGAGAGTGCAATTATGGGGGTCGTGTTACGGATGACTGGGATCGCAGGACCCTTCGCACCATCCTCTCCATCTTCTACAACGATAAGATTGTTGAAGACCCTGAGTACAAGTTTGATCCCAGTGGGATTTACTACTCGCCACCTGAAGGGGACGTAAGAGACACGCATATAAACATTGCTCGCACATTCTGTCTTAAAGAGAAGTGTAGTCAATATGTGTGTTAACACAGTAGAATAGTTTTTTATTCGAATGAATTTCCTTTTTGACTGCTTTAATGAAATGTAATGAATGATTAAATACTGATCATGAAGCATAAAGACAGTAAGTCTTTAGGTAAGTACAGTAAGTAAGGAAAGCCCATCACCACAATGTTTTGTTCTCATGTGTAAAAAATGAAGTTGTCTAACACTAATAATAATAATAATATGCATAATTTCTAATTCACTTGCCCATTTTTTTCACACTAGAAAGTTCTAGAAATCTTAATGAGCCTTACGTTCAATAAGTATGCACGATGGGATGCCACGTGTAGTCGCCCACTAATTTATTTGCGAGCATGTGTATAATCTGCACTCAGTTTTTATTTGCCATTTTCAGACAGAATCTTTTATTCATGAGCATTGATTTGCATAGTCATTATTGTAAATGCCAGCAATCTCATGGGTGGTGCATTCTAAGTGTGCTGTCATTTGTTAGTGTCTCTGATTTCTGGGTGCTTGGTTATGGCATCAGGAACTGCTTTTTTCATTTGCAGCATAATAACTACATTGAGTACACCAAGTCACTCCCACTGTACCCATCACCAGAAGTCTTTGGCATGAATGCCAACGCTGACATCACCAAGGACCAGGTGGAGACGCAGCTACTGTTCAACAATATCCTGCTCACTCAGGTTTGAAAATTGAGACAGAAAGCAAGGTTGAGTCGCTGTTGCACAACACAAACTTCTCAGGGCTTTAGAAGTGCCTTTTAAATACCACACTGACTATAAAATCATGCGGATGACATATAAAGCCATACATAGCTTCAAAAGTAGCATAGCCAATCCCAGCCCATCACAGGTTTATATTTAATCTTGTTGCAGCTGGTTACTCTTAAATGTGTCTTAAACAGGTGTTTTAAATTCAGATTAACACAGTGTTTGACTAGGTGTATTAATAGTGACTGGGTCTTTTTATTTTGTTAAATTTGGATATAAGAATTGTAGTTCTCATATATTGTATCAGTGTTTCAGGAGTATTTTATATTTGTGCTTGTCACATGCTTCACTAAAATGTATAAACTAATATAGAAAGCACTTTTTTCAGATTTCAGCTGCCTGAAGTTGTAGCAAGAAGCTGTAAATGGGCTGTGGCCCTTCTATCCTGATAACGATAGAACTTGTGCATTTGAATGCACCAAAATTAATTCAGTGTATACAGAATCAAGCTTTTGTCTTTGCGGCCTCCTTGTGTCACTACTAATGTATGAGCCAACTAGAAAATCCAACCAGATACATTTCTAAACATCTAAATGCTGCTCTTCCACCTGCTAATGGCATGAGTTCACCATCAAAAGAACAATGGTGTACATGGCAAGGTGACAAGCAGAAAGCCAATACGTTTTGGATTGGACAAGGACATTGCTGCATGTCTGCTGTTGGCTGAAGATCACAAGTTTGTGGATATATGTGAATAAAAACTTTCTGGTTTAAATGTGAAGCATTATTGGTCATGTCAGGAAATTCACCAACTTCCCAGAGTTGAATGCTGTTCTGAATGAAGGAATGGAAGCACATTCAAAGTCGATGCGTAGGACTGAGGGGCATGTCTGAGGGGAATCTGCATATTAGTTCATGCATAAACATGTATTATTTTCAGAGAGTAATTCATAATGTTGCAAGTGGTCAGTGTTAATGGCTCCTGAGATCCCCAGTCCAGTCTCCCTCTGTGTGGAGTATGCATGTGTTTCCCTGGGTTTGTTTGGGAACTTTAGTACTCCAGTTTCCTGCTTCATTCCAAAAACATGCATTCAGGGGTGTGAGTATCTAGTGTGTGCATCAGATCTGCTGTCCCACTACTTAACTGGAGAAGAAGCATTTGAATGACTTATAATATGAAGAAAAACACCATTACACTGTATGTGGAAAAGCTTATCACAACTACTGTGTTTCCAAACAGAACCGTAATACACCAAGATTAGAATATATTATTGGACAAGTTTAGAACAATTTAATTTATTTGATCCTGTGTAAATATGTCAGGTTAAAGGTATTGATTAAATGAAACTCAATTTAGGGGCAATTTGATTCTGTGTAACTAATGAATATGAGAAACTCTGTGTTGCTTAGGGAAACTGCTTGATATTATGTTAGCATGCCACTAATGATGCCACACTTACCGGCACACTGTTTGGAGTCGCTGAAATTGTGCATCTGAGTAGAGTAACTATTGAGATATATTTAAAGACAAAGTTTATGTTAGATTAAGTTCAAAACATATATGTAATGACTTTACAAATATGAAAGTAAAGATTTTCAATAGGAGAGTCAGTTAGAATACTGACAGATTTTACCTCAAAAATTCATTAATTGTACAAAATACACTTCTAAAGTGGTACTAAGTAAAAGTAGTTAATATTATGTATAATAAGAAGTAACTATAATTTGTCTATAATATCCAATGTATCTAATGCTCAACACTGCTACTATCCAATGACTACCAAAGCTGATTCAAATTAGCAGCTATGATTGACAGAATGATCACAACATATTTAAAAAATGTATGCAGTCTGTATATGAAAGGCAAATTGGCACATTAATACACCTGTGTATTTCAAGCCTAAAAAGTCTGCATGTTTACAAATTCAGGTTTAGGCATCAAAACCAATCAATCCTGAAAGAAAGTGTGTCTGTAAGGATTGGCCTAAAATATTTATTTATTTCAGTAAACTTTAAATCTATTGAAATCTTCTTCTTGTGTTTCTACCAGTCTCACACATCTGGAGGTGATGCCAAATCATCTGATGACATGGTTTATGAGGTGGCAGCAGACATTTTGAGCAAACTGCCATGCAACTTTGACACTGAGGCAGCCATACGCAGGTTCCCCACCAGCTACATGCAGAGTATGAACACAGTGCTGGTGCAGGAGATGGGTCGCTTCAACAAGCTTTTACAGACCATTCGGGACTCCTGCATCAACACCCAAAAGGCGATCAAGGTCAGAAACTTAAACGTAAATTGTTGGAATGGTTTTAAGGAAATGTTTCCATTGGCCATTGGTTTGGATATGAGACTACAATTACTGGATCCTGTGTCTATTGCTGCAGCTACCTAGCTTCTACCATTTTTCAGCATTATTAAATCCTGAAGATTAATGGCATGCAGGCGTGGACTGGCCATCGGGAAGGTCAGGAATTTTCCAGGTGGACCATTCTTGTGAGGGCTGGCCTTTTTTTATGAACCTAAGTATTATATAGCCTATATAGGTCATCATAGCTCTAGTGACACAGCTTCATAATAACAGATTAAAAAAACAATCCATAATTCTTTGCTTATGTCATATGATTTTAGATCCCTCCAAGCAGTATCACAATCACAAACTAAAACATCAAGGTGGTCTGAGTACAGTTTGTTTGTGGTTTGTTTTATGGTCTGCTTGATTAGTTGTGCATGCCGACAGTCACTGATCATTGCTTTTCCCACATGTTTTTAATGCCTCAGCTCAATTTTGAAAGAATAAGTGTGAATAAGTGTGTTATTCATTCCGAAGACATTTTATTCATGTCAATTTCTTATTACTAACTACCCCCGTTGTTTTGCCGGAATCCTTGATATTAACTATGCTTTGTTAAGAAAATATTTTAATCAAACTCTTGTTCTGTTCTAGATTTCTTTATAACATTTCTTTCTAAAATCATTCCTGCCTCCTTTTCTTTTGTCATTCTCATCTATCTATCTATCTAACATCAACCTGTATAAGTCAGTGTTCTGCAGCATTCTAAAGGAGTTGTGGTGCGAGCTCCTACTTGTCTGAGATCTCATTAGTACAAAAGAGGACCAAAGACTAAACAAAGTCCTCTTTAAAGCTGGCTTATGATGTTAATTCAAAAAGAAATGAAAACAGTTGCTGCAAGCTCACTTTCAGATTCACTTCTAAGTGCACCACAAAACAGATAACAGTTTACATATTTGTTTGTGCAGTTTGCAGGTGATAATGACGACAGTGGCAAAGAAACAGAAACATCAAAAATGAGGAGTGAGCAGGCAGCAAGTGCTTTGTCAGGTTTACATGCTATATAATGTGAACTTGCTAAATGTACTAGCTAAGAAACAAAATGTTGTTGTTTTACTGCTAGAATCCTGGTTACAGAGGTTTTAGGTTCATTA
Source organism: Parotocinclus cabessadecuia (assembly GCA_036873895.1). Classification (NCBI taxonomy): domain Eukaryota; kingdom Metazoa; phylum Chordata; class Actinopteri; order Siluriformes; family Loricariidae; genus Parotocinclus; species Parotocinclus cabessadecuia. The sequence continues at coordinate 9,271 of JAYJMA010020115.1, forward strand.
CACTTTCAACTGTAAAATAAGAAAACAGATGTGAAAATTAGACAATTTTCTTGAACTACAAATCATCTGTTTTTCACCTTATACTCTATAAGACAGCCGTCCACAGACAGATTTTAATTTGTCCACAGCATCATTCTTAAGAATACTTATACTTTCCAGTGTTTTTTTCTCTTTCAGTCTGCTTGAGGTCTAGACTGACTGATCGCCACTTTTATGACATCTTGCTTGTCAGAACTACAGCTGTCAAAACAAGCCTAACATGTATAATACAGTCGAGGGCATAACACCTCCTCTTTCATTAGTTTCTAGTGTAGTGTCTCTTCTGGTGAGCTGTAGCATCTGGTTTGAACTTTAACACAAGTACATTTTTGGTCTTGTATTTACTTTAGCTTTGCTTTCTTTGACATTGCATTACATAGTTCTGCTACTACACAGCAACTGAGCAATAAAGTACAATTTACATGAAATATACTACCGGGAGTATCCTTTACATGTTTTTAAAAAAGAACATATTCAATCTAAATAATCTGCAGTAAGTTTTTACTTTTTAATATAATACTACTACTACTACTACTACTACTACTACTACTAATAATAATAATAATAATAATAATAACAACAACAACAACAACAACAACAACAACAATAATAATAATAATAATAATTATAATAATAATAATAATAATAATTGTACATTATAAACTGTACATTGTATTCTTTCATATTTTAAAAAACATTTTATGAATAATTTATTAATAATATTTTTGGAAAGAGAGACTGGCCTTTGGGTATTATGAGTCCAGTCTGCGCCCCCTTTGAAAAAAGTTTTGACAACCCTGCTATAAGATGTTAAATATTGAATTGCCAGACCAGCGATATGTTAAATATTTACAGACAAACATAGAGAGGAAAATTGCTTTAATTATCCATTTTACATGAAAATGAGAAACTTTCCCTAGTTAATATGTTTTGTGGTATCACATTGGGAAAGCAAATACCTTTATTTGTTAGTCTGTCATTGATCTTTTTTTTTGATTAGGGTGTTCAGTATCATTCTGTGGCAATACAGACATTGTATGTATTTTATGTACAAGAAAATGCACTGTGTATGTGTGGTTGTTTGTTTTCGTTCTTCTTTTCGAAGTGCTTAGTTTGGATTTTTAAAGTACTGCATCCAGCACCAGTTTCAAAATCACAGCAAGTAAATAAAAACAGTGCAGGTGTGTAACTGGGTGTAGTTGAAGGTCATGGGAATTGTACTTGGGTTAGATTAAGGACCTAGCACGTATTCTGTATTCCTGTTGTCTCATCAAGAGAAACAACGTTAACTATTACTGGAACTGTTAACTAGTGGCAAGGGTTTTACCCTTAACAAAAAAAGTAAAAGTGAAAGTGGAAAGTCGAAAAATCTCAAATCATTATAATTTGGCAAACGCACTATTTGTAATAGTAAAGTATATGTTAAGTAAATTTACTTGTCAATATGTCAATTCAAACATTATTTAATTCAAAGGTAAACATATACAGATAAGCCAAAACATTATGACCACTCACAGGTCAAGTATTGATTATTTAGATACAACGGTGCCTGTCAAGGTGTCAACTACATTAGATTGTTATGCGATGTGTTGGATGTGTGAGAAATCGTATCTAATTTTCTAACCTTGCTAATCAACTGAGCTTTTTTGGACCTTCTGTACTTATGCTGGAGCTCCTCTTGTTTTCAGGGTAAAATCACTGCTGTTTTTTGACAGCTCCAATCCTGATTAATGTTGTACTCTGTTGACAAGGCAGCAGAACTACTGAATATGCTGCAAAAACTGGACCCTTATTTAACCAGGCTATAATCCCCATAACCACCCTGGACTAACAGTGCCCCATGCTGCATGCCATTTAGCTCTTATTCAATAGCCTCTATAGATGTGTTGTCACCTTTATCCTTTTCCAGCTCCTCATTTTTTCTCATGTGTTTGCTGGCTTTAATTCCTCTGGCAAAGCTAAAGCTATGATCTCTATTCTCAGTAACTATTTGCACAGCTTGCATATGAGCACTGTTAAATTGAGCTTTTGCTGTGGGGGAATCACAGAAGCAGTTTCCCAAAGTTCAGCTATGAGATGCTGAACTCCAAGGAATAATCAAGTTTTTTGCAGCTTGCATCTGGTGTTGCAGCAGGTGATTTGAATACAACACATCTACAATCATATTTAATCTTAAATATAATACTTAATACTGACAGCTTCTCAGTTAGAGGTAGCTTGCCTGACATAGGATATCTGTGAACCTCTGACTGTAACTCTATTCTGTCTTGATAGCGTTATCATACAATATTAATTCTATAAACCATCATAAATGCAGACATTTTTGAATCTTCAAGTTAACAGCTAAAAAAACCATTTTATTTAGTTAGCAGTTTGTATAATATACCTTCATCGAATAGTAAATTGTTTTTACAGTGCATTTATTTTCGGTACACCTGGTTGTTTTCGCTGTCTATTGCCATTAATTAATTAACTGGCTAATAATTAATGCAGATATAATATTTGACAATATCAAGATTTTGCTTATGTTGAATGTTCTAAAAGGCACCATTTTTTTTGACTCAGAGTTAAGAGCATGCTGCTTGACATTTTAATACTGTGATGAGTTTGCAACATGAAGGCATTGGCTTACAGCGCAATTATGAAACCCCTAAGTTGAACTGATGTCCTGTGAAATCTGGGATAGGTATCAGAACACCCAAAACAGTTAGCAGTTTCCCTGCGTACATTAACCGAATCCCAAATATTTAAATTCAAATCCAAAGGATCAACTATAAGTAACAACTAACTCAAATGTTCAAATTTAAATACAGTAATGGAACAGTTGCTTTGTGCATATATCAAATGGGATACTGGTGTAACTAATATGTTACAATTAAATTCAATTCAATTTTA